>UELV01135411.1:0-32011 GCA_900490015.1 Megastigmus stigmatizans | reverse complement strand
GCTGACGCTAGTGTACACTTTAATATTGAGTAGATAGGAGATTTTGCGTTATCTAATCCAAAATGATAATAGAAATACAAAATATTTGTGAATATGCTGGTAGTAATCCTTTCCAAAGAAACTTTATCGAATTAGAGCGAGCTTTTCATGCGGGATTCATTGTTAAGTGTGGAAAAATCAATAATAGTGCAAGTAACCTCACAATTCGATCGCAATGTATACAAACTCGCAAACCAAAAGAAAAGCCCCATGACATCAGTGGTGAGATTAGATAAGAAATATTCGTTTTGTCGAGACTGTTACTAGTGCAATTCAGCACTGAACACTTCCTAATGCGAATACGTTTAGGATTTGTCGCGGTACTAGACATTTTACACTCAAAAATAATCAGCAATTCAAAATTACTAAGATATTCCTATGTGCTCAATGTTAAAGTGTACAACAGCGTCAGCCATGTTGGACACGCTCCCCCCACCATACCACCCATGTTCAATCTCAATAGGCAGTCCCCCGGAGTCGTGGGTTCGTTCACAGTGCATTACCCACATACACCGCTTGTCCGTTACAATATAAATCGACGCCTATAACGTGCGTACTTACACTTATCACATGTATGACTTGGTCGCAGGTGACGCACTTTCATCACGGCGCGTGTGACGCGTTTTACGTTCGCTGATGCGAGTTCGCGTTTAGTCATCGTCATCCTCGTCGCTGACGACGTAGTCACGCAACGACAAGGCGACATTTGTGTGTGTGTTGTATCTCGCGAGAAGTCTCTGGACTCGGCTCGAAGAAAGCGAATCACCTTCTCCGCTCTTTACTTCCCCTTCTTCGAAACTACCGTCATGTGTGTAAGAGTTCGTATGTATGGGCTAAGCATACGGTTTCGATGTGTATACCTGGTTCCGTTTCTCTCTCTCTTTCGGCTCGACTTCTTTTTCTTTCATTCTTTCATTTTGTTCGAATTGGATTTTCTCGATTGACGCGGTGCTCTGACGTCAAGATGCGTATGTGTGTGTGCATTACGGAACTCGACTAGATTCACTTCCGCGATCGAATAGAGTCGCAACTTTTTCTGACAATTGTTGAAGTAAGCTGATTAACGGTGGTTTTTTTGGAGTTGCGAAGGATTTTTGGGTGTTTTTGGTGACGTTGAATTAGGAAACTAATGAAGTGCTTTATTGGGAAGTTATGTTTTAATGGGTTTTGATGGAAATATTTTAATCATAGTTGAGGTTATATGCTTTTTAATGGGACTTTAATAGCATCGAAAAATGAAAGTTCGATCCCAAAATTTGATAAATTAATTGTTTGGAATATGCTGGTATAAAAATGTTTATTCAAAAATTGTTGGTGTGCAAATGTTTCTTAAAATTTATTCGATAAAACATAAATTCATTATTAATTACGTGGAAATGATACGTTTGCAGTTGTTTACCAGTTCTACTGAAAGCTATACATATTTGTGGTCATCGGTCACGCAAATGCGACGGAGAAAATATTTAAATATAGTCAAGCGCTTCAAACAAATATGCTTTCATTCGATACAGTTTCTAAAATACTTTGCGGATTTGCCAAACATTTGATCGATCGAATATATGACTAGTACCTATACACATTCACTGTGATTCACGTACGTCAAGGATTATATTAGTTCGTCCCATATATGCAGAGTACTTATATTTTAGCGGGATAACCCACTGGAAGTGTTTCGATGATTCAGTCTTCCTGAAACGTTTTATTCATTTTTTACTCGCATACATTTTGCATCATTTTTATTTAAGTCACTTTCGTTGGTTGAAAATTTCGTCACTCAGTATATTTTAGAATTAGAGTTTCATTTAATTAATTGTAATTTTGTACCTCTAAAACAATTATCTGAATATTTCATCACTTTAAATGTTACAGAAAATTACAGTATAGGTATTTACTTATACTAAAAATAGTCACTGCAAAACAGGTGTTTCTAACTACTATACCTAAATAATTAAGAAAATTTATATAAACGATATTTTCAATAGTTTTTACAATATGAATTTTATTTGTTTTTATAACAATTTTTGTTATTCAATGCTTTTCAAACAACCAGCGAGCTCAGTAAAAATGATAAATGCACGGATGAGCGATGAAAAATCGGTTGGATGCCCCAGCAACGCATTTCTCCCCAAAACTAGCTCGACACACTTCGGCTTTTCACTACCTCGGTACCCGAAAGCCTGCGCGAGTTTGCAAACTCTCTCGTCGTACAACAGGAGAAGCAGATGGAAGAATTTGGCACAGCTCAGACACTGTGAAATATGCACTGTCACAATACTTGTACCACTATTACTGATAAATGCTTCGTTAATGCATTTTCTACCAAATTTTCGAGTCCGTATGGGCTTTTGCAATTGTTGCAGAGCGGTAGGAAAGCACGCTCTGTTAGAGAGGTCTTAACTTATTTTTGTACAATTTTGATGATTCATTTCCTTTGGGAACAAATTTTGATAATTGTATCTTTTTCAAACAGTTCACACAGTTTTGGCAATCTTCCAAAAGGACTTTCCACCACGCTTCTGCTTTGATTAATCCGACATTTTCACATGCTCGACTATACTTTTCCGCGTGACTTTTAAAATATCCCGACGTAAGAATACCTTCATAACCTCCTAAATCAATCGTTCGAATAACACGCATTTTCCTCATTTACCAACGCGAACGTCGTCATTTCTTTCCGCTTTCCATTATACACGGAACAAAAAAATGATCTTCTCCAGCGTTGCGGCAATTATCATATGGTTACGTCAGACAGTCACGGAGCAAACAAAGCGAACTTTTACCTGCGAGAGAAACAAAAGCGATGCACCTAAAATAATAATGCGACGCATTACTCCGTAAGGCGAATTGCTTCCCTTTCTCTCTCTCGCTTATTCTTCCCTAGGTGCATACTCGCATACACACAGCCCGACTCTCAACCTTATCAAGCTAGCAATGCGTATATAGACACTCACACACAGACTTGCACACACATGTGCATAGGTCGCGTATAACACAGATAAGAGGGAGAAAAAATGGGTCGCAGGAGAGCTGACGCCTTTCACGCGAGAGCTCAGCTCACCGAAACGCACGTTATTCGTTACAAACGTCTTCTCACTCTCTCTCTCTCTCTCGTGTTTTTAGAGAGTAGAGCGTGTGTGTGTCAGTTCCCCAGCGAGATTTTTGGCTGTTCGGCCAGCAATAAAAGCCACCTCTCCTCCTATATACATATATAACGAGCGTGCACGTGTTTTCCGGACTTGTCACCCGCACACATACAGGCGCACAGCCGCACACACGTGTGGGAAAAGACTCGAGAGACGTGTATATGTGTGTGCGCGCGCGCGCGTTTCTCGACTGCATTCAACAGCTGCGATGCACGAGGCACTCCGACGTCCTCCACCACCTCCACCTCCACCTCCTCCATCTTCTCCCTCTTCTCCCTCTTCTCTTTTTCTGTCCCTTCCTCCGCCCCCTCCCCCTCTCTATTTGCGCTGCTGACACTTGGTCTGTACCGCCGCCAATGCTGCTGCTGCTGGTGCTCTGCGGCTTCTTTTTTTTCTTCTTTTGCCCTCATTTTTTCTCTCACGTTGTCGGTTGCTCCCAACGATGAAGAGACTCACGCATCCGCTCTTTCTTTTTTTTTCGGGAGGGAAATCGGTTTGTTTCTGTAACGGTGTTATTCCATCAGAAATCAGTATCTTTATACTGTGCATTTTCAGATCAAGAGTTCTGTAAAATGTCGTCGTCTTATTCACTTATTATATGAGGCGATTAGTTTTTCTGTGAGTAATGGTAACAGTAAAGAAGGTGATAAGTACTTTTTCAAACATAACCTACTCTGCTTTGACACGCGGTTATTGGATATTTTTGAGAATATCTTATCACGAGCGTAGGGGATTGTCAGATAAGCGAGCTTGTCTTTTGGATTTTGTAGGCGGTTTCGAAGGAAATTTGAGGAAGACATTATATGGTGATTGGGCCGCGATAAAGCTGGGTTATCGGAGATGGATAGAGAAAGTAATTAAGCATCGGTGATTAACGTAGGTACGTGGGACGTCGATATTGGAGATTAAGTGTCCTACGGTGTAATCAAATAGTTCTGCTTTATGTTGCTCATTTTATAGCTACTGCAGCTAATGAACTGATAAATGGTTTTAGATAGAGGCAAAAATTCTGTATAATGTAGACGTTTCAGATCATACAGAACTTATAGGTGTTGTACTGCATTTTGCGAAGATCGAATTTGGTATCTTTTCTTCGACACATTCTGTAGTCTGATAAATTGTTAATGCTTAGAGTTGATATAGAAATAAACAAATAGTAACTTAAATATGTACGAAATATTCTTCGAAAGTCTTTCTTCTACAACCTAAAAAAAAAGGGAAAGCTGTAGTCCGTACAAAATTCTGAAATACAATAATGCATGGTTTCTGCTTTGGCGAGAGGGGACGAAGAAGGACATCAGGTGAAATTGGTAGCCGGGAAGAAGCCCTCGAACCGTGTGCAGCCGGTCTTTAAAATCCACGCAAGGGTCTTCCGCGGATTGTGAAAAAGGAAAGGAGTTGTGCGGCAGAAGGCTCGCGGGCAATGTACTCCTACTCTTTACGACAAAATCGATATACCTTGTGCAGTTAATCTTATATGGGTGTTTCAAATGTAGCCAGTGTCGTTATGAAGCACTTACAACCTGTGCTTGGCTGAAACGAAGATTCAGTACAATGTACAATCTAGCAGAAGAGGCTATAATTTTATTCCAAGTCTGGCTTACTTTGTTACTGGATTGACTTCTCAGAGAGCAAATTGAATCAGTTGCACAGTATAGTTTTATTAAAATAATTTAATACACTGCCAAATCATCGCTTTCATTTTGAACATCTGCGACTACCAGAAAGTCTTTGGTGCTCAATATCAGTGGAATCCTTTAGGATAGTCGCAGTCAAGCGCTGGCTATAACATCCAATCGCCACATAATTAATACACGTTATTCCGAGTGTCTGGACGTTTGCCAGTTTGGTCGGCGCAACAAAGCCTTTCGGATGAATTTTCATCTTTGTGCTGATCCAAGTCCGTGGAATCCTTTTTCCGTACCGACTCGCATGAAGCGTTTTAATTGGTCGATCATTTTCTGGCGGCTCGCGTGGCCTTTTGTCAGTATCATCGGATGAATCTGCGACGGAGAAAAAATTGCTTGAGAGTATATGAGCGTTGAAATGCCGAGATGGTAAATGGCCAAGGTCGTGAAGAAAGTAGTAAATTCTAAATTGAGCTTGTAATAAATTAGGTTTATTGTTGGGTCTCGCGTTTTAAGAGCGCACGATGTACGCGGACGGATGATTACATCAGTTTTCAAGCATAATTAGGAAGATGCGTATTATTTAGCGCTGGCACTGAAGTAGGTACTTTGGACGGATGGGAATTGCGGAATGAATATGTAGCTTCACAAATTGATCCACGAATAAAAAGCTTGAATATTTATTAAACGTTTCGTTAGATCTTTGTGCAATTGAAAATGATGCCATTATGTCCTAATCTCTGAATTTGAAGGATGAATGTATGGCCCCGTTTTGGATTTCCACTAAACTTGCTAAATACTATCGCTGATTTCTAGTACGAGAAAAGTATACACTGTCGTACAATCTGCCGTTCAGAAAAAAAAAAACTTTAAGGAACTCAGTTTTACAAAATACTATGCTATCTTTCCCAGAAAAAAGCGATACGTAACCTTCGAGTTATCAACACACCCAGTAAATATATTTAAAAAAATATCTATCCCAAATCTCGAAGCAATATATACCTATATATACACAGGAAAAAAATTAACCCAAAAAAGATAGTCGAGCACTTCAGCAGCACGCACCGCCAATATAAACAGCAGCTATAAAGCAAAAGAATAAAACAAGTCGCAGGAGAGCCCAAGCGTCTTTATGACTCATAAACCATTGTCCTTCGATTTTCAACCGCTATACACAGCCGTCGTTATAGACCGAATCTCGTCGCATGCACACGGAGCTGAAAATAAAAAAAGTAGCCAGAAAAATCAAGAACCATTGCGCTTATAATACAGGAGAGAAAGACCTCTGCCTACAAGCGTTGTATACACGTATATATACTGGATGTTGTAACTATACACTTGCAAGGGAGAGAGTTGGACACACGCACATGCGGCCGCCACGGGCCGCTCACGCACCTCGCACCAATCCTTGCTCGTGCAATGCATCTCACTGTGTAAGTGTGTACTGTGTAGGCACATGTGTGCGTGTATATAACGAGTAAATGGAGCTAGCCTGTCTAGCCCCTACGAGTATATATCTATATACATGTAAATGACAGCTGGCGCCCTCTGGATCGTCAGGAGCGTGCGTTCGCGGCAGTGCGCCCCGTTGTTTCCATCTTCAGCGCAGCTCCAGACCACCTTGCCTGATTCATACCAATTATACCATTGCTCACATTTTTTTCCCTGCTCATCCTCTTGCACAGCAGTGGGCGTTTCTATTCTCTGGCTCCGTTCGAAATCTCTCTCTCTCTCTCTCTCTGCGGCTGTAAAAGCTTTCGTCTCCCGCGGCTTATATAACGTGGTGCGCGTTGTAGAAGCGGCCTGCAGCGATCCAAGGGGGAGAGAAAAAGGAGACCATCCGCGAGTGCGTCCCCGTACACATGCCTGGAATCAAGGCCGACCGGCCGTGTTGAACGAACTCTGCACTAATACACCTACGGCAGAGTAGCAGAGTAGGCTAAGCGTACACGTCTCTCTCTCTCTCTGCGTGCGGTGTTGCCCCTTTTCACTTTTTATTACTGCCTCTCTCTCTCGGACACTTTCGTCATGCCTTACAGCTCTCTCAGAGTGAATTTTCAGTCTACTCTCCTCCCACCTATACGACCAAGCTTTCACAGCTGAGCCGACGTTTTCCGTTTTCTCTATACAATATAATATATATATTCATATATGTGCGCATAGTATAAGTATATACACCACTTGAGCTGGCATGCTCGCATGCTTGCACACGTTCATTGTCGAACGAATCAAGAAATATAAATGACAACACGAGTATGTGTGTGTTATGTAAGACGCGGAGCTGAGTGCGTGCCACGCAGGGTGCGCATAAAGGCTCTGAGTGAGCGTCGTCGTCTTGGTCTCCGTCATCGTCTCGAACTCGCGAGCCACAACGACGATGACGATACGAGACCCCGGATTTTCGTAAGCTGCTGCACTGTTTGTATATGATATGCATCGTATAGCGCGCCTGGTGCACACAGACGAGAAGGTCGTGCTCTGCGCGAGCTTTGTATATATATACGTGTACGTTGTATTGCATGGGGCCACCGCCTCTCGGAGCTGCGTGTACCGCTATATGGTTGACGATTACGAGAGAGGGAGATCCTGGTTGTACGCTCTCTCTCTCTCTCTCTGCTTGCCCTTCGTGCTCCATACCTCATTTTCACGCACATGGATCTGTCGCTCTCCCCCCTCTCCCTCTCATTCGTTCATTATTGTTGCACGATTTAAAGGGGACGCTTCCAAGCTGTGTAGCTCTCTCTCTCTCTCTCTCTCTCTCTCTCTCTCTCTCTCTCTCTCTCTCTCTCTCTCGTTCTCTCTTTCCGCGTTTAAAGGGAAAGGAGTCAGAGAAGTATGATTCCCGAGTGCTGCCGTCGCCGCCGACGCCGATGTTGCTTGCACCTCCCCCTTGGCCCGTAAACATCTATATACATGTACGCACATGGCATGCCAGTAACTCCGTTAGCTGGGAAGCCTACAGTTCAAAGGAATCGGAGGAATATTGGAACGAGTGGGGAAGGAAGAAAGCTCTCTCTCTCTCTCTCTCTCTCTCTCTCTATCTCTCTCTCTCTCTCTCTCTATCTCTTTCGTATTATTTACCCCCCGCGTGTGCAAGCAAGCAAAGCGAAGCACTCTCTTTCCCACACATTAATACATGGCCGACGTGCGTATATCTCCTCGTTTCCTTCGGCCAGAGTCCTATAACAATATTAACAATACAATGCTCTTTTCATCATTTTCTACCTGCTCTCTTTCTCAGTCGGCCGTGTGCCGCATCATCATTGCATATACACACACACAGGCTCGATATAAGAGTGTGTAGGTTATATAGGGACATGCCAGTGGGAGTAATATAACCTGTATCTTTCTCGCACGTTTTCTGGCTTGAAAAACGGAGCTCACACGACGAAGGGGCGAGAGAGGGAGGAGAGAGAAAGAGACACGAAGCAGCAGCAGCAGCAGCAAGTATAATATATATCCCCTCCCTTTGTACCGTGGGTGCTGCGCGGCCCATGACAGGCGGTGGAAAGACAGTGGCGTAGCCTCGACTCCCTGTCGCCCCGTGTCTTTTCCACCTCCTATACTTATACGATCGTCATCGCCATTGCGCTGCTCAAGTCGGAGCCTCTGGCACAGCCTGCGCCGCGCAAGAGTGAGAGAGAAAGCCAGTGAGAAGTTCACTGCCTACGTCGCCGACGACGAAGGCGCTCTCGCGGGCGCCGTATCTACCATCATCGTCCCCGTAGGCTTCACACGCAAGCGAACCGTACAACACAGCGACGGCGGCAGCGGAGCGTAGATATATAGCGTCCAGAACCGAGTCTCTCTTTGGGCAAGTGCCATATATCTCATCGGTGTGCAGTCTATACGTATATATCTGGCGAGTACAAGGCAGAGATCACAGTTAGTGCTGTGTATATTAAGTGCAGCTAGCTGACGAGCGAGAGTAGTCTCGTTCTCGCGGGTGCGCGCGCGAGTAGTTACGTCGAGGCGTACGTGTACGGCTGTCCCTGTCGCTCTCGCGAGCTACACAGGCAGAGAGAGAGAGAGAGAGAGAGAGAGTGCAGTGCAGGGAGAGCGCCGTCGTCGCCGCCGCCGTCGCGCAGTGTATGTGCGTGTGTGTCTCGCGCGAGACGCCGTGTGGTGAGGAGGTGGTGGCGCGGGTGCCTAGGAGGTGGCGCGACCGAGAGAGCGAGTGTTTGCGTGTGCGAGCGAGTTAACGAGTTAAAAGAAGCAGCAACTGCGAGCCCAGGAAGGCCAGGACGCTGTACCTGTGGCAGTAAAGCACAGACACATACACACCCACCCAACCAGGCAAACAGACAGCAGGGGTCCGTTGTCATTGTCGTCAAAGGCATTAAGTAGATAGAGAAAGAGTGGGCTGGCCCCAAGAGCTGGGGTCGTTGTCGTTATATACCTAGAGGGAGAGCATACAAAAGAACCGAGAGCTTTATAGACTGCTCGTAGGTAGTGGCAGTGGTGTGTGGTGGTGGTAGTGGTGGTGGTGGTGGTGTGCCTGTATAGTCATCGTGTCCTGCACACGCACTGCACGGCCACTTAACTTAAATGCCCCAGAGACGTCGGTCTTACTACTCCATGTTGTGCCTCGGCCACTGCTGCTGCTACTCCTGCCAGTGTTCGCTTCCACAGTACGCATTCTACGAGGGAACTACGGGGACGTCGAGGACGGCGACGAAGAGGCGAGCGACGACGACGATTATTGCGCGCTGGAAAGTGAGTGACTAGGTTGATAAATCGTGTGCGCGCGGGCGCTGCGGCCGCTGAGTGTGTGGCTCTGGTGTGACTGTGTGCGTGTGCGTGTGCGTGTGCGTGTGCTTGGCGTCTATATAGCTTGTGCAGTGGGGCTTGGGAGAGTGAGAGAGAGAGAGAGAGAGAGAGAGAGAGAGCAGCAGCGAGCGCGAGACAAGGAGAGAATCTCGCTCTCATCGTTATAATATAGCACGTCCCCCCCGGAGGACGAGGCGACTTTCGGGTCCGTTCGCCGAGATCTTTTGCTCGTGTTCCCTGTCTCTCTGGTGCGTGCGTACGATCCAAGCTGCTGCTGCTGCTGCTGCTGATCTCCCTTCTATATCGTTGCATCCGTGTCTCTATACGTGTGCGTGCTGTCGCGCTCTCTCCCTCTTTCTCGCTCTTTTTCCGTATGTCTATATAGCCGTCGCACTCTCCTACTCCTTAATGTACCAAGTGACTTTGTCAGCTCTCTATGTGTGCGCCTCGGCTCGGCTCTCGCTTCTTCTGTCTCTGTCTCCTTTGACTTTGGGTGTGTGTTCGCCTCACGCTGACGAGGCTCTCGAGGTTTTGTTCGCTGGCCCACGAGATGACGTGCCCCCTTCGTGCTCACCAGGTCTACCAATCACCTTGTGTACATATACTCACTTTCATCTACAGCTTTTTCTCTTGCTTTTTTCTGTTCTATCGCTTTCTTTCTTTTCTAATAGTTTTCTTATCTGTGGTGAGTGCACTGACAGTTTGGAGAGTACTGAGTTAAGAGTGAGAGAGAGAGAGAGAGAGAGAGAGATTGGAATGTTAATATCTTTGTTCTTGAGTTGCATTAGTTATTATTAAGAATAAGTGAATGACTATACTGTTTGTGCTAATGTCGACTGTCTTCGTGCTGTTTCAGGTGAATACGTGGTGACAACCAAGTACGAAGGAGCGATCTGGCAAAGAGGCTGCAATACTCGCAGACCTGCTACGATTGTTACACCAAGGATTGACCACCAGTAGGCCATTCGAGTGATATTTCAAACTCGACACCTATTACCTCCAACGCTTAACTTTAGGCAACCTTTATTTCTTGGAAAGGAGCAAACAGCACCAAGAACAGAACACAAAATGGAACGCGAGTCGAATCCTATGCAAGCGCTTTGCAGAAGCGGCTGTGGTTTTTATGGCTCGCCAGCCACCGATGGCCTCTGTTCTCTTTGCTACAAGGAGAACCTGAAGAAAAAACAGCAACCCCCTGTATCGGCTACCTCTGTACCAGCCTCACAGACCGCTTCAAACGCTGGAACGTTGCAAAGTGGTTTCAATAGCCCTGCCTCCACGGGTACTGCCCAACCCACTATACCCACCATACCACAACCAACGACAGATCTGTCCAGTCCTAAAGAAGTAAGTTCTTTCTTTTTTTGAATTATTTTTTTTGCTACTTTTGTTATTATTCTTGCCTTTGTAACAAAATTTGGTTGATCAGTTTCTATTTAGGTGGTACTTACCTTAGTTTTTATGAGTCTTTAGTTTCCATGGTTACAAGTAAATTGATGATGTGAGAATAACATTTTTCTAATTTAATATGTTTTTTGCCAATAGATATACATTTAACATATTAAACTGCAAAATTTCATTATGATTTGGTTAATTCTATCTTTAATCAAATCAAATTAAAATAAAATGGTATGTTAGTAGAAAGAGTATAACTTACCAAGTATTTTAACCTAAAAAAGGATATTAAATTATATGTACCAAAAAAAGATAGAAAATATTTGAATTAAAGTATTACAAAATTGTGTATGTTTAATTCATAGGTAAGCAGGGACGAACAAGAAAGTGATGTCGGAAACAGCAGTGCAGCTGCCGAAGGTTCAGTAAGCAGTGGCGATGTGGACGACTGCTTTGATGGCAAAGAGACTGATAAGGACTTTAAAAAGAAGAAAAATCGATGTGCTATTTGTCGCAAGAAAGTGGGTTTAACTGGTGAGTGTCAAAGTCAAAGCTCTATTTTAATCTTAAAAACTATAATGATTTCTTCGTGACTCATCCTAATGATATGTCTTTGTTCCAGGCTTTGAGTGTCGATGTGGAGGACTCTTCTGCTCTGTGCACCGGTACAGTGACAAGCACGACTGCAAGTTTGATTACAGAGAAATGGGCGCTCAAGAAATTCGGCGCAACAATCCAGTTGTTGTTGGTGAAAAAGTGCAAAAAATTTGAACTATTTAGTGTGTAGTCGTTGGGAAAATGGTTATATAACTATATAAACAAAATATAAAAAAACGAAGAAAACGAGATAAATTATCTGGCAGCTGATTGCACATCGAGGAACAAAGCAGATGGACATATGTGAGATAGAGAGCGAGAGAATGTATACATGTGCGCGAGCGAACCTAACCGAATGAAAGAGAATAAAATTTGTCAAGCGAAAGATGACAATGGGAGGAACGGGGTTTCGGGCGTAGACTAAATAAATATTATAGAGACCTGGTTAAAGCAGGAAAGAAAGAAACCGATAGCGTGTATGCGAGTACGAGTCTGAGTAAGTTTGAACAACAAAAAAAAACAGAGAAATTCTTTTTGGTTGCCAGTGCCATTGTCAGATTGTCATCTAGTGAGAAATTCTTATGAAAAAAATATCTGGTTACTAACTGCTGCTAGCTTATTATTACTACTATCTATTATTATCATTATGATTATTACGGTTTATTATAATTATCATTCTATATTACGTTTATTAATTTACTTAAAAAAAAAATAAAGCGTGGAAAGATAAAAGAGAGAAAATTTAGGAGCAGGAAAGACGTTTCTATTTTAAGTAGACGAATGAATTCCTGGTGCAGTCAGTCAGTCCAAAGCGACGGAGCAGTGTATCTCTTGTTAATGAAGAACGAGTCTATTGATATATATTGAAAGAAGTGAGAGCGAATTCGAAACTCGTAATTGTTCGTTGTTTTCCATAGTGTCAATGATTAGTTAACAGCGATGCGAGAAAGAGGATGTTATAGACGATGATGACTGACGTTGATGGGTGATCACAATTCTAGGTTTAACGATTAGTCTAATAATTATTAAGTATATTAGCTGATTGATTCATGAATAATGCAATGGAATATAAGTAGTACTGTGTGTTTATGTCCAATCTCACGAGAATATATCGAGCATTATTACTCATTAAATACTGTTTGAAATTACGTTACGAATCGTTATTCTTAAAAAAAGAAAAAAGAAAAAAAAACAAATATAAAGAAAACCGCTACACGTATACGTCCGCGTTACTTTCTTTGCTGCTAAGCATCCGACGACAGATCCTTCCGACGATGGCGCGTCCGTTCCTCGTTCTCCGATCTTCTTGTGTGGATCGGTGTGTGTCTTATACATAAATATATACATATATTATAAACTGCGTGTTGTTGCGACGACTGGAGTCGAGTGTCGGTATTTCTCGTTTTCTTCTCTTTATTCTTCATTTTTCGCTTGTTTTATTTCCGTTTTGTGAGTTATATTATATTAGATAAAGAAAAAAAATAAATAAATAAATGAAAAAATGCTGCGCGAGGTATTCCGGTGCTGCGACGCAGCTCTGCAATTTTTAGGTATATATTATTATAAATCTAAATAATGGTTAGTAGAAAAAAAATCTAGAGGCCGGGCATTAGGTGTGAGAAAAATTTCAAAAGAGACAGCGTAAAAAAGAGCCGGATGCACCTATGATACTCTACGTAGACTTGTTGTTTCACGGCTCTTTAGGGATGCGCTAAGAACTTTTTTGCGATCGCGCTCGTGAAAGCGAACTTTTGGCCCCCTGCCCGATAAAACAGAAGATACGATTAATCGTATTCGATGCGCTGAGTTTGTTCTGCTGTTGAAAAAATCGATAAGAGCCTTCAAAAACCAAGTAACGAAAAACCGGACGCTGGATTTGCTTGTTATTGTGTTTAAAAAAAATCTTTTTTTTTTAATGCGCCGAAAGAATTGGTTGAGAAATATGAATCGTCGTTATCGTAACAATGAGACGCAGACTCCAATTAGCCAAGAAAACGTCTGTCTCGTCGGATATATCTTAAGCTTAAATGGAGACAAGGTGTTCGATACATTACCGCTTTTTTATTTTTAGGTTCGTCGTATTTTATGCGTATAATGTAACCAACGATTCATCTTTTTCACTGATCGATAAATACTTTTAGTACAAATGAAAAACATTGTTTTTTCCAAGCGAATAACTATTCTAATTTCAAGGATGAGTGTTCATTTCGAATAGTTTTGCAGCTTTAACATTTTTTACGTGTTACGTCCACATTATTGAGAGAATAATCCAAAAATCATCAATCAACCTCTACTTCACCTCTACTTCACACCGACCTGGAGTCGGAGTCATGGGCACGAATAGAAATTTTTTAACGCTTTTCATAAAATAAAATTAATTCTTCTTAAATTAAGGCCTTATAGTGTAGTTTTCATTTAAGCGGTTGTAAATTTTTTATAATGCTAGTTGATCTCAAAATTAATCTAATTGATTCAAGCTAAATATACAAAGACGAATTAAATCGCACGAGGATTAAAAACTGATTGTTTTTATGATACTTAAAAATGTACTACGAATATCGCATCTTAATGCTTTTAAAAGTATTTTTAAATACGTTAAACTATTTTAAATGAACACTCGCAATTCCTTTTATTCCTTATCGCAAATTCTTGTGCTAAACTGTCAGTAATGGAAAGTAAATCAACGTTGTTTTTTTCTTTTTCTTTTCATTGTAGAGCGCACGACAGACCAAGTCTTCCTGTAAATAAATTGAACTATATAAAACAAGTTAATAATTTTTTTTATTACCATTATCAATCACCCATCTACAACAACTTACGTCGTATAATACGATTTTAAATGCGATCGCACACAGAACATTTCATTATGCATAAATCAAATAAATTAGAAGCAGCCTTTTTTCCTATCGTTGCCATTCGACTCGTTTAATAAAATTTTTACGGGAAGTGCTTCGATCTGTCGTTAATGTAGCCATGTATTTGTACCTTGTTAATGTCGCCAATTCCTTTGATTCACCTTTGATGCACCTCCGCAATAATTAAAATTAACAAACGAAAAAAAAGAGCAAAATTGATAAGGAAACAAAAAAATATAAACAAGTGGAAAAAAAGAGAGACAAAAGTTTGCGTGTGAGCGAGAGTAAAGAAAAAAAACCACACCGGTATAATCGGTAATATCGACGAGAGGTTGCCTTCAGGCCTTTATCCTATTTTAGGCATAGCATATTTTTCTAACGTATATCGCAATATTGAAATAATCTTGCCTAGCGAGAGCGACCGTACGATAGAGAGCGAACGAGTTAAAAAGGTGCAAATGCGATGAATGATTGTCCGAAAATAAGCTTCAATGTATATGCATTTGATGAACGAAATATAAGTCGACAGAGACTTATGAATCCAGAATATATATATAAATAAATAAAATAAATAAAGAAAAAAACATAAATCACAGAGTAATACATTGAAGCTGTAAGAATTATCAAGTGACGTTTGTACTCGGCTGACTACATAAGGACGTAACGATGCTTGTAATTATTAAAATTGATATTAGTATGTTTAAGCGATTAAAAGTAACATCAACTTTAATATATTATATGATATGATTACTATCCTTTGAATCGAAATATAGTCTTTAGGTTCACTCTCTTATAAATAACGCGAAAATTTAAAAAAAAAACAACCTTAACGTATATTTACACGTCGATCTTTAAACAAATCTTGAAAATTCCATCTCCCTGTCTCTCTTTTTCCCATTCTTTAATCCTAATTCCCTTGTCTTTGATGAGTGCTCTGAATACGATTTTCAAACGTTTATAATCATAGTAAACTATATTTATGTATATTAAAAAAAGAAAAAATGAAAACAAAATACAGATTCATCACCCTAAATAAATTTACTATGAAACAAGTACATAATGTAGAAACTCTCTTTTTTTAAAAAAAGCATTACTACTAAACAGATGGACGATTTAAAGATATCCTATATAATGGTTTAATAAAAGTTTTATTTTGTTTTTTTTTCTCTTTATTTGTAATAAAATTGTTTTCTACATATTTTCA
Organism: Megastigmus stigmatizans; assembly: GCA_900490015.1. Taxonomy (NCBI): domain Eukaryota; kingdom Metazoa; phylum Arthropoda; class Insecta; order Hymenoptera; family Megastigmidae; genus Megastigmus; species Megastigmus stigmatizans. The sequence goes on along the minus strand of UELV01135411.1, from coordinate 16,380 downwards.
ACGTTCTTCAATATAACTATAATAATAATTCATCAACAATACGCCAATATAGAGAATATATACGCGCGGAGATAATAATCGTTTGAGGATACTTGTCGAGAGTAAGATTTCAAGTCAATCAAGTTTCATATATATTTATGTTTATATATATATATAATATAATTTTCATTTTTTTTCGATTCATAACAAAAACAATATAGTCCTCGGTGACTTTCAAGCTTACTGCTACACACAATCCCGCGCACTAACATAGCGTATAATTTCTTTTTACAGAGGCATCCGGACAAAATGCATTTGAAAAACTAGTGTTTGTGTATTATCGCTTTACCGACTCGACTCCAAGTCCGAGCTTCTTTCTTTGTTTTTCCTTTGAACGAGACTAGTTGTCACACACGACGGTGCTTTGTTGCATTTGACTAGAATTCACAGTGGCAGGATGATGGGGCTGCTTGTGATGGGATGTCTCCATCGCTGACTTCGCTGGATATGAAGTCGACAGCGGCGGTGACGACGCCGGCGTCAGAATGCCCAGATTGTTGCTCTCATATTCGTTCTCAGTCTCTGTGAAGGCAGATCGATCCTGCTTCATGTAGCCATGGTCCTGGATGGCTGGCACCTTTATCTTTGGCATCTTTAGGTATTTGGATCTCGACCAGCGATGATCGTCCAATAGGCCGTCCAACAGTTTCGGTTTTTTTGCGTGTGGAAGCTTGTGCTGCTGCGGCACAGCCGCTCCATTGTGTCGTATCGTCGTATGGTTCTTCAGGCCATACGGCGTTTTGTAACTTTTGCCACAGGGACATTTAAAGGCCTTCCGCACCCTTTAATAAAAGTCGACAACTAATCAGGGGTGTAGAATGGAGAATTGCACAAGTGTATATGGGTTCTCGTGTTCGGTATCCGGACTAGCAGAATGTTCTTTTTTTTTATATTTTAAAGGAAAGTGGGTCACTGGTGAATACGTACTTGCCGTCATTCTTGTGACCATTCTTGGAGTGGTACTTTATTCCGTTGACGTTCTTGTAACGTTTTTTGCAGCCAGGGACTGGACAAGCGAAGGGCTTGTCATCCTTGTTACTTTGGCTTATAACGTTTTGACTTGCGCTCCTAAAATGAAATTCTTACAATTAGTCAGTTTCTTTATCCTTGTAGGGGATCATAGCGCAACTTTGAAATTATAAAATTGTCAAAGTAGTTGAAGTTAAGAGGACAGGACATAGAGTAATATGGTGTATTATTGCATGTGTCACCTTACGTCAGCTAACTTTAAACATTTTACAATGACTAGTGCCACTATCCTCCCATTATGGGGGGTGTTGTTGATCATCGACAGAAATAATTGACTATCCTGCAAAAAACAATGAGGGAATTGTAGGGAAACTTAAAGTTTGCATACCTGCTACCATATCGAAGGATAAAATCAGTCGAGAACTCCTCCAAAGTGGTCCAAGAATCGTTGCTGTCCTCTGGTTCGCTAACAAAATCCTCGCCCTCCTCTGCCTCACTTCCTATAATGTGCTTAATGTAACGTCGTTACTCGCTCGGGTGTGCGGAAGAACGCGAAATAATAAGTCTCTCTTCTTTTCTCTTTCTTTCATCCGCATCGAACGAGTTTTACCTGTCGGAGTGATACTTTTCACACGTGTAGAGGCAGAGAGGCAAGACTGATTCAGCCTGCTTGTCTGCTCAGACTTGATATTTTCCCTTCTGGCTGCATCCGTCAGGAAGCGAAGAACATAACTCAATGGAATACAAGGTGGCTGCTGCTGCTCCGTTTTCTCCACCACATGGGGATCATAATCTGAAACAAAAGCCATTTATATTATTTATAATTCTTATTCATCTCATTATACATAAGATTGCAATTTTAAACTACCATTAACCAAATTATAATAAAAATTTAATTATAAAAACACCACAGAATATATTACAACTTTATTTTTTAATACAATTAATAATGACTAGTACTATATAATAAAAAAAATATAATTTAAAAACATGAAACCAAATTTTTTGCAATAATAAATTTTGGACAGAATCCTACCTTTATTTTACATTCTATTTTTGTATATATGAACAATTTATTTGTTTATTTTATAAATAAATTTTAAATTTCAGTTTTATAACAAGTAGTATAATTTATTACTCCTAGTTATTTTACTATCTTATTTTATTATAATGGCAAAACTATTATATAAATACGTATATTTTTGTGGAATTGAATCCAAAACCAGTTTTGTATATAGTACAATCATGGGTGTGGATTTAAATAAATATATAAGTATATAATATAAATAATAATTCAATTCATGCATATTTTCATTCATAATATATGTTTAACAAAATAGCATCATGAGTTTCACTGAAAGATAGCATGCTTATCAATTTATATAAAGTTAAAAATTGCTGTATTGTTTATTTGTCAACACTTGTCAGCTGCTGTTATTTAAAAAGTATTCAAATATTCCAACCTCGAATTTAAAATTTTAAAACAAAAAATAGCTGTTTTAGGAACAGAATTGCCAATTTCATTCCAGTGCACGCACTGATTGCATGAACAAAAGCTCTAGCCACACACTTCTGACGAAACCAGCAAAAAAAAATTCAAGCGTACTTTGATCTCCACAAATCTCCGATTCTAAATTTGCCAAAGTCACAACCTGACATTGTTTATTACCTTTTAAAAAACACAGAAATTTTACGTGCGGGCGAGAGTCGGGGCTGTTTGATGAGGTCCCAGATAACCTCCTATATGAGCATCAAGGGAAATCCCTCTCTCGCCGGCTCGCATTACAACACACATAATTCCGCCCCTCGCCCATGCCCAACCAATATTTTTTGCCGACTTTTTCGTTACCGATATGCGTCTCCTCGATGTGCTGAATTAAGTGTCCCAGGCTCTTGAACGTCAGTCCGCAAGAGTTGAATTTGCAGACGTTTAACATGAATACAGCCATATCACGGGCTTAAACGCTAGAAAATGTGTATAATATGCGGAAAAATGGTACGCGAGCTATATAGACAAGGACGGCAGATGCGTGCTTGCAGCAAGGCTTGATAACGGAGGAAAGAAAGAGAGACAGAGCGAGAGCGAGCGAGCAAAAACGGAATATCGTAGCAGACGAGAAAGGAGGCGCGATGTTATACTGCGGAGTCAAGCGAGCGAGCTGCGAACCGTCGTCAGGAGAAACAGGATAAAAAAATGACAGGCCACGCGATGAATGGGGGCGAGGAAAAATAAATGAGATCTGAGAGCCCGGAAGGTCGTCGCACTTTTGTAGAGAAAAAAAATCCTCGCGATATTTTTCGAATGCTCTCACGCGACGTGGGAGCTTGCCGCTTGGTAAATGGAAAGTACAAAATTCAACGATGTTTGCTCTCGCGAAAGATGGTAGACTCGCGTTTGACCAGCGGTGACGGTGACGGAAGGAAAGGGCAACAGAGAGAGACGGAGATTGCGGTCGGCTAAATTCGGTTGGTCGATAAAAGCTTGCACCGGGGCGTGAATGTGACGCTATACGCGCATATATATATATGTATATGCTCGCAAGAGCACTTACAAGCTGTGTTCACAGTCAAATTCAAACATAGCTTGCAAGCGCGTTCCATATGATTTAAAATCCAAAAAAATCACGTGATGTGAACCTATATGTTCGAAGCAGCCCCCGTTACAAAGATTGTCTTTCAAACAATTCAAACTTAATTGTCAGCAAACTCGCTAAACGCGATTGTAATCCAGTGTAGTACACGGACTATTGTATAAGGAGCAAAAGGCACATTACCGAGCGCGCAAGTTAAAGCGAGATAGAGCGAGATACTCGACTCGCGAGTGCGCTCCGTCTCAGTCCGGTTTCGCGCGAGCGCTCTCAGCTCTATCTGCTCTTACCGACTTGGTTTTTCTGTCCCTCCGAGAGTTCCGCCACTCCGCAATTCAACATTCCAAAAGCCGGCAGCCTTCCTTGCCTCCTTCTACTTTTCTGCACTTTGGTAAGTAATTAAACAGCCTTTTTATCTGTATCTGCGGGTCTTGATAATGAAATACATGAAAAAACCAAGGGATTTAGCGACGAAAGTCTCGGAAATGTCGATGTATAAAAGTTGAGGTTAGAGAGAGTCGTGATGTCCTCCTCCCGTTGGATAACGATACGAGCGAGACAGAGCAATCGCAAGAGGAGAAGAGGGCACGGAGCCGCATCGATCTGTCGCGTGATTTTTCTACTTTTTTGAGACTGAACGAATTCTGTCCACGTTTTTTGCAGTGACCTTTAAGTCGCGTTTCGGAAAAACAAGAGGTGATATTATAGTTGCTCCTTGCTGATATCGAATTTAGCACCGAAGGTTCATATATATATATATAGATCGTGAGTATTGGCTTCTCATCATCATTCATCGAGATTGATAACGAGTAATTTTTACTGCTTGCGTTGCGGAAAGAAGTAAACTGAGAATTGGCGGATTTCGTTGAGAGCTGTAAGAGACTGAAGAGAGAAAACGTGCTTCTACTCGGATGTCTGTCTTTCGTTCTCTGTCCCCTTCCATCCCAATACTTAGTCGAACGCGCTCCGATTTCGCCCTCTTTTATAAGACACCTCATTACACTGCTACTGTGCATAGGTTACTGACTACGCGATTAGGTCATTGATTTTGGTTCCTAAGGGCAAAGATACAATTTCAAAGTGTTTTGATCGGATAATTTTTTGGCCAATAAGTTGTATGTTTTTGTCAAAATGAATGAACTTTACTACTAGAATTAATCGATACATTCATGGCTCCATCTCGTAACTTGATTCAACCTTTTTTCATTCAAAAGTAAAATTTTGAATTAAATTAACAGATTATTAAAAATCTTTATTTAACTTTATTATATTGAGTTCTATCGAATTAAAAGATTCTCATGCTACCGACATTTAAAGCATTTACACAACAAATACCTTTTTTTGCAAGATTTTGGAAAATGTTTACAAACAGAAAATTATCTAGAAATATGATCTCGTTCTATTATTGTGGGGGATAATTACATAAACATTATGTATAAAGGCTTAACTATAAATCTTTAAATGTCATTACTGGAATTAGTCGTCAACAAATTCTCGAATCGAACATTTCTCTGGCTTAGCGTCCGATACTCCGACTGATTTTTTTTTCAAATTTCGTGAAATAAAGTCATCGTGTTCCTTCCGTCTATTTAAATGACTGTCGTCGTAAGTTCTTCAAAACGAGCCAAATATTTACAGGAAAGTTGAAATAATCTAATAATACATGAGAGAGTGGAGAATATGTATCTTACAATGTGTATAGGATTCGGCGCACTTCAGCGCACGTCATACATTGCACAAAGTTATAAATTTTCCACGCTCCCACTGCAAGCACATCACCGATAAACCTGAACTTGACTCGCGGTAATTACTTACTAAGCGGTATGCATCTAAATCCTCTAAAAAGAAAAAGTAAAGGGCGTATACGGAGAAAAGGAAAAGAATAAAAAGCATATAGTTTTAGTGGATCACCCTGCTTTCTGGCAACACTGTCGATCCTCGCAATATATCTATAGCTACGTGCGATACAGAGTTTCAACTCAACTCTCAAGGGCTATCGTACCGAAGCCGGGGCTGGGACATCTACAGACATACTATGTCTGCAATCTGCATGAAACGAAAAATATAGAAAAATCATTGGGGTCGAGACTCGGGGGTTGCACTGATTTTTCTACATTTTTTGTTTCATGCAAACATAGTATGTCTGTAGATGTCCCTACCGGGCTTCCATACGCTTGCGAGTCGCGCGCATGCACACGGTGTATATTTATAATGTGTATAGATGTAATTGTCCCCTGTGTGTGCGAGAGAGAGAGAGAGAGAGAGAGAGAGAGAGAGAGAGAGAGAGAGAGAGAGCGATAATCTTGTGGTGGGGAGAGAGCGAGTTATAACGTAGAATGGCGCTGCTGCACGACGGCTACGCGGGCTGCTAGGAGCGGCCATTTTATCTCTTCTCTTGTGGCAGTCGCGGATACCGAAAGAGACGACACATCGCCGGGGATTTTAGGCGCGTATCATCGCTGTAAGTAGAGGTGCCGCAAGGCTCCAGGTGACCGATTCAGATCGCCTTAAACTCGACCTTCTTCGAGCTCACCTACGTCCCACGGCTTATTCGGCTATTTTCTCACGACAATTCTTCTCTCCATCGTCGACATTGTACTGGGAAAGCATATATGTGTTTGCGTAGCTCGCGCGACGGTGCGAACGAACGATCGCCAGTTACGTAACCCCCACCACGGTTCTACTACTCCCTGAAGAGACACATCCGTTTCACCTCGTCGTCGTCTCCGTCTTCGTCGACGTTGTCCTTAAACTGTACGCGCGGCTCTAATTCGTTTCTTGTCGTCGTTCGGTCGTCACTTGGGTGAGCTCGCGATGGTTTAATATAAGCGAATATTCGGCCACGTTGACCCTTTTTTTTTCTTCATCGTGTTAGTTCAGTCTTTTGCTTTTTTATATATTCGTCAATTGACATCTTTTTCTTGTGCTTTCGCACGGCTTGTTGCAGGTTTATTCGTGAGAAGGAAGAGTTAAGGTAAACATGTTCGCCTGCACCAGATTTATCGCCCCAGTTGCCAGGTCCACCGTGAGTACCTTGAAATTTTTTATTCTCTTTTTTACTTTTTTTCATTCTCGCGCGTTTGCATTATTGAAAATAGGTGCCGACTACTACGCGTGCCAGTGGCAGAGTCATCTCTTTTCTCTCATTATGTAATGACTCAAAAGAGTGAGCTTTGGATTTATTCACTTTTTTCTTCATTTTTCAGCTGGTTTCTGGTACAAAGGCCTACATCAGGCCAATCAGCAGCGCAGTGCTGAATCACAGTCAGACGCTGCAGAGTCAAAACCAAACACCAGTTAGCCTGGTAAGTTTATCTATTTTATCGATTAATTCATTCAATTTTAGCTCATTGATATAAGGTGCTTTTTAATTGCATAACATTAGGAAGTTATGTAAGAAAAACAAGCATGCTAATGTCATGGGTTCTTTTTCTTTCGCTCTGAGGTGATATCAAGGGAGGTAATTGAAGGTTTACTTGTGTTTTACATTTTCAGTCGCCGGCTATCCGTAGCTTCCAGACCTCCACGATCAGTCGTGACATCGACTCTGCTGCCAAATTCATTGGTGCAGGTGCTGCCACTGTCGGAGTAGCAGGTTCCGGTAAGCAAATGTTTTGACTGAAAAGCTTTTGTGAATTAAAGTTTTATTGAAATGTTTAAAATCATGTTTTCTATCATTTATTGCAACGCATAACTAAAGCACAAGTTCACAGTATCCTCAAGCATTTTTCGTGGATTATGCAATACTTACATAACCTGAATTTTTGCTTTGATCCATATTACATACTTACCATCATTTATGTTATCTTTTCCTAATTGTGTGTAACTACCCATTTATTTATTTTTTAGGAATTGGTATAGGGCTGGTTGGTTATGGTTTACTAGTTGGCTATTCAAGAAATCCTTCCCTGAAACAACAACTTTTTTCCTTTGCAATCCTTGGTTTTGCCTTAGCTGAGAGCATGGGTTTATTTTGTTTAATGGTCGCTTTCCTTATGTTATTTGGCTTCTGATCCCAATTATCCTCCCTTACCTGATGTCCGAATCCTTTCATGAGTGAAGATTAGATGAGTAACTAATATTTACCATTCATTTAACACATCAACTTTTAATCATAATTTATTCATTATTTATGTAATGTATGCTATTGAGTAAATTTAAGACATTAATAAGAAAGTTTATTAATCAGAAGATTGATTGATGATTTATTTAAAATTTTTAGGTGCTGGTATCGGATCCGTGTTTGGATCACTCATCATTGGTTATGCCAGGAACCCATCTCTTAAGCAACAGCTTTTCTCATATGCCATTTTGGGCTTTGCCTTGTCAGAGGCCATGGGTCTTTTCTGTCTTATGATGGCTTTCCTACTCCTCTTCGCCTTCTAAGCCACGAATCCTCCATAAAAAAAAATACCAATAGTTCTAGTGCGTCACTGCCAAGACACAGCATCCTCTGCACTTGGTGAAGAGGCAGCTGTTTCTGGTATGCGGTTCAGTCCATGATATCATTACGGGAACCAGCGACTTGCTGCAACGGAGAGCAACGGTGCGACAATAGAAAATAACATACGGGGCTGTACACGAAATTGAGATCAACAAGTCCACGAGCCGTTTTAAAAATCACTCCAAAACAGCCATTAACTTGTTCTCAATAATCTCATGGTCTACCGTTCGGTGTAGCGTATCTCACATTGTTATGAAGTAATGAATTTCAGTCTAATGAATGAATAGGAGGTTACCAAAAATTACCGAGAACGACAGCCTCACATGCATACCCACCATTACGCGCACGCACGTACATACCCAAACCGCCCTAGTGTCGATGCGATAATTAAAGGCTAAATTCTTTTCAAACTCTTTTGTTACCCGAGCGATTCATCATTGTTGTGCTGTTGTATACGCACGTTGTTGAGGTAACTCTTGGCGAGGAATCTGTACAGTGATATCGAATAAACATCTTTGTCGTGAGATAACCGTCTTTACTTTAATACCAACCTTCTTTTATTATCTTGAGAATTTACTTTAAATCTCGAACATTGTTATTTACATTTACAAATAAAAAAATTGGTAATATTCAATCATTAATAAACTATCTGGAAGTCAAAATTTATTGGATTTTATTAATAAAGATACCTTTATTTATAGTAATTTTATTTTTGTTTGAAATCTTTTTTATGTTCAAGTTTTTTAGATACTTTATTTTCTACACAAATTGTCTGATAGTTTATTTTGAATGTATATAATATTTTTATTAATATTTTATTAATAAATAAAATTAGTCTTTTTTTTTAAACTACAAAAATATTAACTTTTTTGGATGTGATAGAGTAGTTAGTGTTAGACATGGAAGCATCAAAATTTCTAATTTAAAAAACTTGCATGCTTCTACTAAATAAGTTGTTTTGCAATTTTGAATAAGTACAGAATTTTTATAAAAAGAAATTGTAAAACAAGTTATGAAGGCCAAAAATAAAATTGTATGAATTTATGTTATCCAAAGAAACATTTTGGTGCTTAAAATTGTACACATATTTAAAGTAAATTTCATAGTTCCATCTGCTTCAGGATATTTAAGGATGATTGATAAAAAAAGAAGACATTTTCTAAAAATATTTTTTCTTTATTTTCTAAGACACTTTAGACGCAAGAGGCAAAATTTTTTGAAAGACTGCCAGATCTAATGATAAAATTTTGCATTGGAATTACATATTGAAGATATATGGATTTTTTTTTTTGGAAGGGTTTCGTGATTTATAAATTTTATTGTATGTAACATCAAAAGGTAAAGATAATTAGATAATTATGTATGTAGATAAAACACGAACTATAAAAATTTAGTGCGTGTTGAAGAAAATGTAAAAATAAGTCTTACGTATATAAAAGTTTAAATTTTTGCATTTGTATTCTATAAATGCAAAATCAGAAAGAAGTGCAGATCTAATTATTATAATCGATCCATTAACTAGGCTTTTTTATACTTATTGGTAATAATATTACAATAAATTTTAAATTTCACATTATAACGTCTTTATCTCAATTTAAATGATTAATCTCTACTACGTTTATTTTACTTGAAAGAATCGAGAAATGGGTCTCACAAATATTATGCCATACTCGACTCTACTTCATATATAATTATACTTTAATTTAAAGCGTTATTATGTTTGTTGATTGTGTCAGTTGTAGTTCTGCACAATTTACAATAACTGCACTTACTAATAATATTGTTTACAACAAATATTTTTTATCCTATAACTTTATATTGATAAAATTAAGGTCAAAGTACTTATTAATATTTTAAATATTGATCTCGCATTATGCATATGACATCATAATTATATGATCCATTAGATGCAGAATCAAATTTATTATAAACCAATAAGAATTTATATATCGAAATTTTTATATGGGTAATTATAATAAAATTAGCACTACGTTGATGCATTATTGAGAACTTTTACAGGTTCTCCAATGCTATTGGACGGTAGCATATTCAGTTGCTTGAGAAGGTTTTCCCTTTCTGTTAAGCAAGCCCATGCTTTATCTTGTTCTTTTTTAGAAAATGGCAGTTTTCTTTGTTTTGCTAAACTTAACTTTTGATAATGTTCTACAACTTCATTATCTATTGAAGAAATTTTTCGTTTTAGAGCCTGTCTCTTGCTTTCTTCTTGTGCAAGGTGCAGCAGTCTTTTTAATTGCATTTCATTGTGACTAGAGAGAGCAGTTAATTCTCGCTGACACCTTTTAATTTCTGACACTATCTCGTCGTCATCTTGATTCTTTTTCTGGGAGTCTGGCTCAAGAATTCCTTGTTCTACCAGTTCTTTGTGCATTCTCATTTCTAGATTCATTGAATTTTGAATTGTCAGATCTCTTAAGACTGGTGGATCCCCGTCACGGAATAATTTACTATCTGTATTATTATTTGCTACATATACATTTTCTTCAAGAAGTGCAGAGACCAGCCTTTGGGTCAGTGGACCAGCAATACCTGAAAAATATTTAAATATTAAAAAATGTTCAATATTTTCGAATGATCAAATTCAATAAATTTTGGAATGAAATCGTAAAAGATTTAATGCATAAATAAATGATAACTTACTGTTTGTTTTTTTATCTGTTTTTGACATCAAAAGAGATATATCAGTTCTATTCTTCTTTTTGTCTCTATTAGGATTTCCAGCATCTTCTTCTTGCATTAAATCGTTATGTGCCCAATCCAAACTGTAGTGACGACCTAATGGAGGGATCTTTTTAAATTCTCCAATATCACCATGATTGGCAATAAGCTCGTCCAATAATTTTATATCATCAGGCAAAATATCTGCACAGTATGGATCTACAGAAGCCCAGAATTTGTTTAATGTATCGTTTTTTGGTAACAATACTTTAGCATGTCCATCTGACTTTGATCCTTCAACCCTAACTATTTCATGAGGATTTGGCACCAGTTGATTTGTTGAATTTCCAACTGCTCGTTGTTTCAATAATTTAGCTGGCAAAGGAGACTGTGATTTGAGTCCAATTTCCTTTGGCTTTAGTTTATCATCCCTCAATTTTTTGTCCATTAAAGCTAATCCCTTGCTACTCTTAGATCTTCGATCTCGACGTTCTTCAGATGCTGAAAGATTTGCAATTTCCTCCTGTAGCATTCTACTGCGCACCACTACCGAAGAAAGTAACATTTCTAATTCCAGTTGTAGAATATCCAAGTCCTCCATATTTATACCATCTTCGAAATTTCTCTGCAATACACTGTAGTACCTTGGAAGAACTTTACTGTTATCTATCATTTTTATCACTGGGAGAACTGTCATTTCGGAGCCCTCAGAACTTGTATCTGAATTAGCCAGCACCGTCTGAGCTAATTTTCCACTCTCCCTAATGGACTTAACTATTCCCTTTTTTGAGTTCTGCTTTCCTTTCCCCGACATTTTTATGATTCACTTTCAATTAAGTTCAGTTAAATTCAATAACAAATGTCTGGCAAGATAGATATTCAAATTTCCATAGTCACTGTGGTTAGGTACACGTATGTTCGTGCGAAATTCGATACCTTTATCTATGTCATAGAGATAGATTTGTAAAATTTAAGAAAAAAACAAATATCCTAAGGCGTTTTAGTTTGAAAGCTTGTTGTTATACAAATCTTACTAACAAATCGTATGCACAGTGAAAATTTTGACCTATAGTAAACCAAAAAACACTTTGAGGTTGGATTTAAAGGTAAGGCTAGTTCGATTGCTATATGTTTTTCGCTGCGATTGCGCCAACATTAGTGACATCACTGAGTTCTGATAACTGACGTCTGAGCTGAGCCTGACGCTGCGGCTGGGTAAACCAGCATTTATTATAGCTATAGCGAATATGGTTAATGATTACTCTGCCGCGAGAGGAGCTGCAGAGCTAAAAAGGTTAAAGCATATGAAGGCAGTATATGTATGTACACACATATGTGTATGCGCGCGCATAATCTCAGATTCCGTATATATATATAGAAGCGCGGTTGTACCTCTGCTGGGGTGGGGAAAATAGTCCTTTTTTAGAAGTTGGTGCCCACCTATTAACACCAAACGCCAGTACAAAAGTCATAAGGTCTGAGTGGCCTTAATATGAAGTCATATCTTATCTGATTTATTGCCTTCTTCGCCCTTTTCTTTCCCCACGGTTTCCCACTTGAACGTCGTGGTTTCCCACGTTATATCTTTCTCTTTCTCTCTCATCGTCTCCTCTTCTTAATGATCCGTCGTATAACGTAACTCTCATATTTCTGCCGTCAGCGACTCTCAGTGAGTAAAATAGGAAGAGCTGATTTATAGGTTCGGATTGTCCAGTCCACCAGATACCAGACTATTTTGACGTATGAAGACTGAGCAGTTCGACGAAATTTTTGCTTGAGTGAATATCAACAATAAATCAGGTATATACATGTTGCTTTGGTAATAATGCCTTGGATTGTCTTTTTTGTCATTTAATAAGAAACTCTAGAAAAGTTTGTGAAGAAAGTTGATAAGTATGAAAGTGTTAAAAGCAGAATGATGACTCACTAGATATTTTATAAGTTTGATAATAATTTTATGATGAATTCATACACATTCACTTTTACTTTAAAGATAAAAAGTTTCTTAGCTCTAAGAAAAAGTTCTTGTGGTCGGACAGTAACATACATAACTTATTATCATAATATTGTATGCAATGTTTCCTGAAGTAGTTTAACCTTGATTTCCATTTTTCAATTTATACACTAATTATTTATTTTATTTATGCTGGAAACAGCATCAAAATGGAGTGGCTTTTTGGAAAACGCATTACTCCAGAAGAGATGCTTAGAAAAAATCAGAGAGCATTAAATAAAGCAATGCGAGATTTGGATCGTGAAAGGATGAGAATGGAACAACAAGAGAAAAAAATCATTGCAGATATTAAGAAAATGGCAAAAGATGGACAAATGGTAAATATAAGATTATGAAATTATTTTAATGTTTCTACCATATACCTCTTTATTTACGCTATAACTTCTTTTAGGATGCAGTGAAAATAATGGCAAAAGATCTTGTCAGAACAAGGCGCTACGTTAAAAAGTTTATGCTAATGAAGGCAAACATACAAGCAGTATCCTTGAAAATTCAAACATTGCGATCCCAAAATACAATGGCTCAAGCAATGAAAGGTGTCACAAAAGCTATGCAAAATATGAACAAGTATGGATATATTATAAGAACTTTTATATTTTTTTAATATATACTCTAGCAATTGTTATAATTATCACTTGTTTAGGCAACTGAATTTACCACAAATACAAAAAATTTTACAAGAATTTGAAAAACAATCTGAAATAATGGACATGAAGGAAGAAATCATGAATGATGCGATTGATGATGCTATGGAAGATGAAGGAGATGAAGAAGAAAGGTATACATAATCTAAATAATAACAATTATAATATTATATGCTTAGGAAAGCGTTTTTCATATTTTGTTAATTTTTTAGTGATATGATTGTATCCCAAGTTTTGGATGAGCTTGGCCTTCAGCTAACTGATCAGCTTTCAGGCTTACCACAAGCCTCTGGTTCTCTAAGCATAGCAGGTACAAAACAGCCTGCCGCTGCTGCAGCTGCAGCTGCTGATGATGGCGGAAATCTAGCAGATGCCGATGCGGATCTACAGGCTCGGCTTGAAAATCTGCGTCGCGAGTAAAGTATGTAGTGATATTTTAAAAATTTGGAATTTGTATAAATAATGTATAAAAGCGCTCTATACTTGTGATAAATCCATAGCATAAGATTGATTTTTTTAAACAAAAAAGAAAAGATAAACCGTTAATGCACAGGCCTAAAATAAAACCTGTTAAAAATGTGCGCGCACTATATCTTAAAAACTGGGCGTACTGCACATTTAAATACAGCTTCAATGGAAAATATATTTAACAATGTCGAAAGATATGTGTGCATGGTCGAGATTCTATTTCGTTCAGCTGTTCAGTAAAGTGCACTGAGAGCAGAAAAAATCAGTTTGGTGAATAATGGATCACTAGATTGATGTACACAAATTACATCCAGCAAAACTTGCAGGGTTTATTTGAGACCAATGCTATTACAGTTCACCACATATTTATATGCTTGTGTTAAGATATTTCACTGAAGTTCTATAAGAATTGTTTCATATAACGAGATAGTGCTTTAGCACTACTTTTTGTAACCAGTGACTCAATAATATGCTGAGACTTAGCATAGTCGCTTTTAAAAACAGTGCGAAACAATTGACTACTTGTAAAATAAAATAATGGTTCGTTCGAAAATACCGAGATGAAGTATCAGCCTCGCTTTTTTTAACGTATTTTATAAAAAATGTTACATATTAAAAGTTATGCCTCTCGTATTATACAAATAAAAATGTATGACTGTACAGTATACAAGTTTGAAATTAGATTTACTATCCACCGAATTTAGCGATATGAACTATGAATAAAAATTTACATTTATGATCCATACGCAGTGTTAATCGTCAAATTATTTAACTACTCAATATATAAGTGCGGTGTATCGATAATAATGAAGGAAACAAAGAAGAAAGAAGGATGGTAGAGGAGAATATGGTAAAAAAGGTAGAATAAAGTATACGTCATTGAGCTTTGTCAAATATTGAATTATATTATATCATCTGCGAAACGATCATGCCCAAATATCGTACAATCGGAGTAGTTTTTTTTTTTCTTTTCATATATATATAATTATTATTAGTTTAAGCTAGGATTCGGGCCTGGATATTTCGTCTACATGTTCGCTCTGTTTTTTTTTGTCTGTTAGTTTATTTGTTATCATAGCGGTCAGCGCAGAGCCCAGCTGTCATGGGTTCGCGAATAGAAAATTTCACCCTACATGTCTTTTTACTTCCAGTCGCTATTACAATGTACCGTTCTTTATTCTCTTCTCTTTTCGTTTATTTACTCATAGTGTTTATATTATCTGAATATTTATTCTCTTTATGTATTTATTCCATATATACTTGTAATATATGTATATCTCGAGGAATACACTGCGTGAGTAATGTTCTCGGGCGAGGTAAGGGAGTAGGACGGGGAACGAATCAATAATCATTCTGGATATTTGCATCAAATTTGCTAATGGCCTTGTGTTGTTTATCGGATTATTATTTTGTTATTATTTTTCGAATGTTTGTGTAATCTTTGAGTACTAAATATGATAAATATTCTTCAAATGAATCTTCATTTTTTAGATGCGATGGTAAAGAGTAAAAATTAGTTTATTCGAAATGAATATATGGCTCGTTTTATACCTTACCGAAACGAACTTTCTAATTTTAAAAGTGGAAATTGAGCGTTTGATGCAAAAATCCAAGTAATGAATGTCCGATGCACCGATAAGGGAAGAGAGAAAAGTATAACGATGCACTGATATGTCGATGAGGGCAGGAATTGAATGTGATTAGGTTTCGTTAAGAGGATAGATTCTTTTCGTTCGTCGTGGCTGAGCAGATAGAGAGATAGACAAGTGTATAGAGTTAGAGGTATAGAGGAACCTAGAATAAATCCTCGATCGTGTGTTGTTTTTTTTTCTTTGTTTCTTAAAGAGCGACTGACTGTTGCTAAACTGTCTGTTTTTATTTAATTTTTGTTTGCTGGCTACGTCTGCTGCTGCTGATTTTCATAGAAATATCACAATTTCAGCATCATGGAACCCTCGTTCATGTGTGTATATATATCGTCATCATATATTTATTTTTGTTTTTTTTTCTTCCTTGTATATATTAATAATACGCATGGTCGTTAGATATAAAACTTAACTTCGCAACGAGTCGAGGAAAGCCTCATTTTCTTCATTTATTTATACTTTAATTATTTCATTTGCTTAGTTATTTGCTTATTTCCATTATTTCTTTTACGGTATGCGTCGTTTTTGTTTTCTTTTATGCTTCGAACCTGTCGTGCTTCAATTTTGATATATTAACATATATTTATAGATATATTTCTCTGTTCATTGTGTTTCACATAATGTGTGTAATGTGATATATATGTATATATAACCTTTTCGTCTCGCGGACCTACGAGAAACTTGGCTCGATGCTTACTGGCGATTTTGATATAATAATTGTAATCGCTGACAGTCCGGATTTTCTTATTTGATATGGCGGTATATATATACATATATATATATATATATTTAATTGTGTATGTGTGTTTACGTAGGTTTAAACACTAAACTTGTCTTTTTTTTGTTGGGCTTGTACAATGTATATAAGTTGTTGTTCGGAAAAACTCGTATG
>UELV01135410.1:0-65914 GCA_900490015.1 Megastigmus stigmatizans | reverse complement strand
TGTGTGTGTGTGTGTGTGTGTGCACGCGCACGAAAAAAGGCAGAAAAAAGAAAGAGAAGGAGGAGGAGGAGGCATAAGGCTGAAGAAGAAAACGGGGTCCGTGGGGTTACACGCAGCTACAACGTATAAACGGCGGCAATAACCTCCTTCGACTGGGTGGCGAACGCGCAAAGTGCGAAGATACCACGAGTAGCAGCAGCAGCAGCAACAGCGGCCACCAAGTGGGACAATGACCGCGCGAGACCTTCTTTCAATCTCCTCACCTTCTCTCTCTCTCTCTCTCTCTCGACACAGCGGAGGAGCTTTCTTCTTTTTCCTCTTGCACACGAGCTGCCTGTCGTCGTCGTCGTCGTCGTCCTCTCTCCCTCTACAGCATACGCGATTCACTTGCATTCTCCCCCCCCCCCTCCCGTTCCCCTTTTCGCCCCTCTCTTACTACGGATAAGCCTAAGTGTACGCGCTACACGGTTCTCTATAAGTGCACCTATTTCCCTATGAGCGAACACTCGTTCGAGCGCGCGCTAGAAAAGCATTTGCTTACGCGTTATATATGCACCTCCTCTCTTTTCCTTGCCGGCGCACAGCTCCGTTATGTAGCTGCACGACTCCTATATATGTGTGTGTGTGTGTACACGAAAAACGGGGGCAGCTCTATGACGGATTGGCGGGGCGAGAGAGAGAGAGAGAGAGAGAGAGAGAGGGGACGATGTTCGCCAGGAAGAGTCGCGCGAAACTTTGAGGTCGAGTCTCTATGCGCTTATAGGCTTCCTTGTACGTTTTTTTTTGCTCTACGTCGAGCGAAATTTTAAGGCGATGCCGTTGCCGTTGCTACTTTATGAACGTTCCGGAATTGTAATGTTTTCGCAGGTGTTTGCCTAGAGGAGCATCGAGTCTCTCTGTCTATACGTGTGTTTGCGTGGTTTTCCCTGATAATTGATGAAAAGTGGAACTTGACGTTGAGCTAAGAGTTTTGAGATGTTTTCGCCGCGCTGGACTAGAAAAATAGCCACGCCAATACCGAACGTTCCGAAATCAACTTTTTCATCGATATCGTTGCGATTATTGATCGTTAAGAATTTTTAATATTAACGTTGATAAATATTGCTTTGAGATATAATAGTTAATAACCAATATTTTATTGATTCGTTACTATAAATGGCATTAGTGGAAATTTTTAATTTCTATCTTCCTTTCTCATAAACAATCAAGTTGAAATCTAAAACGGATCGAGAAGCTATTTTTGTCTGAAAAAAAATCCTTGACCATCAGCTCTCACAAATGACCGTCAATTCCCAACATCATCCTCACCGTAAAAATCTAAAAAAAGAAAAAAAAACAACTAGCCGATTCACTGTTACACAAGCGCGTCTCGTGCTTTCCACGGCTCGGAGAAAAAAAAGTATCGAGCCGTACGGGCGGTACGCCGAAAAACGAGCCACTCTTATTTTCAATCGACGAAAACAAAATACTCGCGCACACTTATATATATACAGTCGAGAGTTCAACGACAAATCCGATCGCGAGATATCTCGCGCGTCACACATAAGATACACCGATCCCAATTCAACCTCTCCTTCTCTCACGCATAATTGCTCGGTGTATATACGCGGTAGTAGAAAAAGGAGCCAGTGCACTCGCTCGCATCATCATCATCATCATTCGATCATACACGCATACACACAGGCACACAGAGACACAGGCAGAGACACACGCACCGGTCGTGCAGCAGCAGCAGCAGCAGCAGCAGCAGAAGAAGCGAAGAAAAGAATCGCTCGGTTGCGCGCGCGCGAGGCGAACGACGTGTCGAAGCTGGTAGCGGTGGCGGTGGTGGGGGCAGAAGGGAAAAAGATCAACGACCCCGGGCCGCGCGTATCTGGGTTAGTAGTCGCGTCGAGGCGATCTCCGCTGCCGTGGCGGCCGTAAGAGCCGTGTATAGCCGATTCACCGATTCGCGATCGCTCGCGGAAATTCTTCTCTAACGAGCGAGCGCCTGCCGCCTCGCGGAAAGACCCAGAGAAAGAGAGAGAGAGAGAGAGAGAGAGACACTCGCTGCTTCTCTCTTTCCCTTTTCCGAAAGACTCGCGCGCGCGCGCTGTTGTACGTTGCACACGAGAGAGCCAACGTTACACACTCACACACACATATAGTTGCTGCTGCTGCTGCTGCACAATGCGGGCCAGACCGTGACTTTGTGAAATCGAGGTGGCCAGCGCGTGCAAGACGACTTATGCTATACAAGCCTAACTCGAGCCTCTCATGTGCCACTGGCCGCGAGCTTATTGCCTTCTTATCCTTCCAAAAGTATCGAGTGTGGATGAAATTTGTAGGTCCTAAATCACATATAGGCAGAGCTTAGTGGCGTACAGTCGGGTTTTCCATGCGCACATTTTCTCGCGAGAGGAGAGCTGCGCTGCAGCCAAGTTCCTAAGTAGTTCAATCCGCGTACGGTACGGCCATTGACTGCCGCCAGCTCGCAGAAAGTTCAAGCGCCGCGCTCCGACAGATTTTCCACCGCGAGAAAATGCTCGAACTTTCGATGCCGCGACCATTGTCTCTCTTATATATATCTGGTTGCAACGCTACACTGTCTCTTCTGTAATCAGAAGCCTATACATGCATTTACATGCTACGCGGCGCTACATTTGTGTGTATATAGATGAGCGTTGTGGCTGCTGCTCTACATCTCGACGAAAGCAAGTCTACCAGGAATCCAAGGATCGAGTAAATGCAGGAACGAAAGCTTATCGTTGTACGGAAGAGAAAAACTCCGCGGCAAAACAAGACTAATGCGCAAATAAAATAGAGGAGAGCGGAATGGTTCGGCGGTCTTAAAGCGAAACTCGCAGTTTCGACGCTCGCTCGTAAAAGTCGCGCGAAACTAAAAGGCCAAAATAAACCTCGTTTCCTCTCTCGTTCTCCGATTCGTCTATCGACCCGCGACACTTTTGCATCACCAAAAACTTCAGCACAGACGGTCGAGCTCGATAGGCGACGAAAGACGAAACATAAGAGACAATAGGGGGGAAAAAAAGAGAACCGATGCTCCGACTATACAGAGATCAAGAGATGCATGTTGCGAAAGACTGCAAAAGTATGTGTCCGGCTCTTGTCGTTCAATTGAACCGATGCCAAGAGTAAAAAATTCCTTAAAGACCGATACGGTGTACCGAGTATAACGCACACGGCTTTCGCCATTCAGCCCTAATTCACGTATAGGTACATCAACTTGAAGATCCAAGCTTACAGCGACGCCTTCTGAAAAAAAGAAACGCGTCCTCCCATCCGTCCCCGATGCAAAACACCTCCCAAATAGAACGTATAGCGCTGGGGTGTGTTTCCACAGAGACGCATCGGTCGTACGGATGTGCAGCAGCATCAGCGTACGCCGGGTGGCAGTTACACCAACTGTACACGCAGAGCGCGCAAAAGGTTCGTAGGTGGAGGTAAAAGCAGCAGCAGCGTTGGCTCGTGCACGGTGGTGGTAGCAGCGAGAAAGAGTGGAAGAGAGGAGGAGAGAGGGTAGAGGAGGAGGAGGAGAGGAAGGCAGCAGCAGCAGCAGCAGCGGCGCGGCGCAGACGGAAAACGAGAGCGGGAGAAGGGAGGCACGGTGTAGTCGGCTGGCAACGGGTCGATCGAAAGCGCAGCGGCGCAGCGGCAGCACCGAATGCACCACCACCGGACGCGCCTCCCTTTCCCTCCCTCCCCACCCGGGAGAGCGCATCAAGCGTGCCAAGAGGGGAACCGCCACTGCTGCCGCCGTCGCGTTGAGCTAGGTCAGGTCTACCCGAGTTCCACACTGTGCCATCGCTCTCTCTCTCTCTCCCTGACTGGTGCCGCCGCCGCCGCCGCCGCGACTCTCCCGTAACAGTCTCGTCACACACACCCTCGCACGCGGAACCGAGCGCAGCAGCAGCAGCTCGCGTCTGACCGGAGTCGCGGCTTTTCTACTGAGATAGAGAGAGAGAGAGAGAGAGACCGAGACCGAGAGAGATCTAGCCCAGTGCCGTGCAGTTTCCTTAGACTGCCTCGTGTGTATACAAAACAACAGTCGTCTATAGCACAGAGAGCGAAGGTGTTGTCGTCGTTGTCGTCGTCGCGGGTTGAGCGTGTGCAGTGCCAGAGAGGAGAGAGAGAGAGAGAGAGAGAGAGAGAGAGAGAGAGAGAGCTGGTCCGCTGCATCGCGCGCGGGGCCCATCGATTTTTCGAGAGTGCGAGCGCGAGCTATATAGCCCACCTCGGCTGTATACCCCGTGTGCGCGTGAGTGCACCTCCCGCACATGCAACCCAGTGCATGGGCAGCAGCAGCGGTAGCATCAGTATAGCGGTATAGCAACCTCGAGTCCCGAAGAGATGCCGCACTCACTGGCAGTCTACCGCCGTTCCGAGTGAGATCGGAGAAGGAAGTGCAGCGGTCCACTCGCGGGTGAGATATGAGAGGTGGAACCGGCGAGTCCCGAGTCACACACCCGGTACCAGATAATAGTCGCGCGATGCCGCTCGTCCCGGTCTCCCTCAAGAACCACCGGATTACGTAACTCTCTCTTGTTGTGCTTTTTCTCTCTCCCCCTCATTATTATTCTCCCGCTACGGGGATAGAGACTCTTGCAGTTGTGTGCAGCGTTGTTGCAGCGCCCCTGCGACAGGTAAGCCCCATCTAACTATGTCTATATAGCTGTAGTCCGTGTGTCCATGTATGTGCATGCCAGATAGAGAGTGAGAGAGAGTGAGAGAGAGAGAGAGAGAGAAGAGAGGGTGGAACGAACGGTGGGCAGGTGGGTGGGTGGGCGGCGGTGGAAAGTGAAACGGCTCGGGAGCCACACGTAAACAAAGTATCGAGCAAGCGAGTGCAGCGCCGGGCGACTCCCTTCCCCGCTTTTACGCTTCCACCCTACTCCCCCCTGTAGGTCTCGCGGCCGCTTTTGCTCTTTTACGCCCTTGCGAATGGACGCGCGGAGTAGTCCCTCTTTTTTACCCTCGTCTCTTTGCTCCGATACCGATACCCTGCAGAGTACTTTGCGTAACGCGGTTAACGATTGGCAGCTATGATTTGCTTTTCGAAATTGAGCTTTCTTTGCCTTTGTCAATCGCATTTGGTTGCGATCTGCATCTGCGGCTTTTGTTGGTGCAACGGCGCTAAATTTGTATGAGTAACGTCGATTGATTTCATTTAAGAGGAGAAGGATCTGTACGGGTGAAAGATAAAACGATTCGATGCCGAGAACATCATTTTTGGAAAGATTTGAAAAATGCAGACGACAGAGATACGAGTTTTACTTTCACTCCGCTCAACGAGCTCGAAGCAAGTCCAGTCTAAAAAAAATCTTTCCACGCTGCACATTATCGAACCGATAATGGAATAGAAAAAAAGAGGGCAAAGTATGGCCTAATGTGGCGCGCTGCGCTTGGAATAATCGGGAGAGAGAGAGAGAGTGAGTGAGCGAGGGCGTCAGGGAGGATGGACCGCGAGCGCGCACCAGCGTTCTATACCTATAGCCCCCTTTCGGTCCTCTCTCTCTCTCTTTCTCTCCCTCTCCCTCTCTTCTAGCCCCTTCGCCGTCGATCAATGCACGGACGGGTTTCACTTTCGCGGTGTTGAAGCGTGTGCACCGGAGGGAGGGAGAGAGAGAGCTCACTCGCTGCACTCTCCTCCCTCTTCCTTTTACTCTCTCTCTCGCTGTCACCCTCTCCCACCCTCTCTCTCTCTCTCTCTCTCTGTGTATATGCGCGTACAGACGCGCGGAGGTGCCTGCCTCGCTCACTCTCACTCACACGCTCTCTACCCCCCTCGCGCGAGAATGGGTGCTCGCTCGCTCTATGCGCTGCCGCTGCTGGCTCTTTGCCTCTTTCTTTCTTTTTTTTCGGGTGCTGTTTTTATTGGCTGGAGAGGACGATGAACCCGGGCGAGCGATCACCACCGACTAGTATGGTATACCTGTATATACGCGCTGGGAAGGGCGAGCATTTGACGTGTGCATCGAGGGGACAGGCCGAGAGAGGGACAGAGAATCGGAATTTAGCCAAGATTACACCGACGCGTGATTAGCGATGCGTACTTCTCTGTTTGTATCGGCTCATCGGTAATTGATCGGTACGAATGTTGTGGGAGTGTCGATAGTTTTTGTGCTATTGGGGTTTTAATCACTCGGCTTTAAGGACTACTGTTTTTACTTTCTTTGCGATGTGGAAAGTAAAAAGAAATGTATCAGCCATTTAAGATGGTTTCAAGCTGATCGATCGGTATATCTAAATCCTTTTAGTTTCATTTTGC
This sequence comes from Megastigmus stigmatizans, assembly GCA_900490015.1. Lineage (NCBI taxonomy): Eukaryota > Metazoa > Arthropoda > Insecta > Hymenoptera > Megastigmidae > Megastigmus > Megastigmus stigmatizans. The sequence goes on along the minus strand of UELV01135410.1, from coordinate 59,646 downwards.
GATATTATGAACTTCAAATCAGGACGAAGGAAATCATTATTTGGACTTTAAAATTTAGAATTCGATAGGATGAATCGTTGAGTTCTTTGATAACAGAAGGTATATCTATGTATTCGGTCTTACTCTACCCGAGCATTTCTACTTAACTTTCCTCAAGTTTTCATAGAATGAACTAGATTCATTTATAATATAAATTATCGATAGGATTAAAATTCACATTACTGATATCAACGTTTATTCCTTCTATACGACTAAAAAAATAATAATAATTTAATTTAATTTAAGAGAAAAAAAAATACAAAATTGGTTGTAAAAAATGGATATGATTCGTTTTTGTTGCAGTAAAAAATGAAGACGGGCGATTGGGATTACATGACGCTGAGGGAGGAGGAATTCCAACAAAAGGTCAATTACATAGCACCGGACACGCCGACCTCCTCCAATGAGCCGAATCGCGCCGAAGCCTCGCTACCGAGGAATCTCGTCCTCAAGCCTTCTCAGGAATGCAACAATGTAAGCATCCTTCCATCGCGAATAATAAAAAAGACAGTAGCTACGCATTTTTCATTATCTTCTTTTTATATTTATCATTAAAAAATCACAGGTCTTTGGCGTTTGGAGTACGGATCGCATCCCAAAAGGAACTCGTTTCGGACCGCTGGTCGGTCAAATTTACACCAAGTATTCAGTTCCGCTGGACACGGACAGAAAGTACTTTTGGCGGGTAAGCTACGATTATTTTCGGTCATAAAGTAAAATCATAGCGACGATCGATAAATATAACCAATTAATCATGCCATTGGAAATTAAAAAAAAAAAAAATTAAATTCAATTGTAGTTCGAAAAACTTGATTAACAAATTGAAAAACTACTTGTAGGTATACAAGAACAACGAACTGTTTTATTACATCGACGGTTTCGACGTTCAAAAGGCAAACTGGATGAGATATGTTAACCCGGCGTATTCCTCCGAGTCCCAGAACTTAATTGCTTGCCAATTTGAGGTAAATAAACTATACGAACTAATACATAATACATAATCATATATTTTTTTATAAATAATCTAAATAAAGAACCTTTTAAGAAATATGCATAAACTTTATTTTCTTCTTATTTCCAGATGAATATTTATTTTTACACCGTTAAGGAAATCGAAGCGAATCAGGAGCTCTTAGTCTGGTACTGTCGAGAATTCGCCGAGAGGTTAAACCATCCAGTGACAGGCGAGCAGATGCTTCAAAAAATCCGTGAGTATCCTTTCTGAAACATTCAAAAGTTAACTTTTATTAGCATCATGAGAATTTTTAATAGGCATTGATAAATCTTAATATTGATAAATTGCTAAATAATATAAGATGCATAATATAAGAACATTATTATATTATGAAATATTAAATATACATATTTGGTGTCGCCTAAATATTTAAAAGTACCGTAAAACATTTGACCCAGAATAATTGTTTTTGCAGCTAAAGTATTCGAAGATAATGCTATTTCATTTTATTTTTAAACGATATTCAACTATTTATAATAGTAATTTCAAACTAAATAAGTACCCTTCGAGTTACGCTAAAAGTTGGGAAACTAACGAGGTCCGGGGTTTCTCTGGGTTAACAGGGCAACAGGTGCAACAATCGACACAGCCGGTCGACATACCACCAGCAATCGAGGTTGTCTCAACGCTAAAGGACTCTGTGATATACGAGAGGCGTTCGCAAATGACGCCTACAGATGGGAGCGTGAGGTCGGACGAAGGCTACCACTCGAACGGTTACCACGACGAGATTCTCACGCCACCCGAGGAGAGCAGCGAGTCCGACTCCGAGAGCAACTACGTCCTAGACTTCTCCAAGAACTCCAAGAGCACCAGTAACATCGGCCCTCATCACCCGGCGATCGGTCAACTCAAGCACGAGAACGTGGCGCGCAACGACTACCGCAAAGTCAAAATCAAGATGCTCAGGACTTATGGCAACTTCCAGGCCAGCGCCGCCGCCAACAACAACAACAACAACAACGTCGCCAGCAGCAAAACGAATCTGGACGCGATAGCGCCGAAAGATAAGGAGGACTTGGCGAGTCACGAACAACGAGCTCTCACCCCGGAGATCCAGCTGCAAAAGACTCCACCGACAGTCGTGCTCCTGACATCTTCGACAACACCCGGACCAGAGGACGTCGTCATCGTGGAAAAGCCTCAACCCAAGCCTTTCTACGAGTCGGAAGCGAAGCCTCTGGGCAGCCACAGTCCCATATCCACGACTAATTCGAGGCCCTACATCAGCACCACGACCAACCACAACAACAACAATTTGGTCATGAACGGTAGTTCCTCCATCCTCGAAAACATTCTGTTGCGCAACAATCCCAACAACGCGTCGAGCAACACCGATAACAACAACAACACCAGCAGCTCGCAGCAGCATCATCAACAGCATCAACAACAGCAGCAGCCGCAACATCACAATCTCACCAACGTCATACAGAGCAGCCACACGAGCATCGGCTCCACTCATCAAAGCAACAATCACGTGGACTCGGTCACGCCTTCGCCGTCCAGCCCCACGGAGATGGCCTACTCGTACAAAAAGTCCCACCGCTACAGCAACATTCTGCCCTGCAGTCCGGATTCCAGCTCGAACCTACCGATGCAAACGGAGGCAGCCAGCAACAGCAGCACCACCACCACCAGCATCATCACCACCACCACCAGCAGCAGCAGCAGCAACAACAACAATGTCAGCCACAGTTGTACCCCGTCGAGTCTGCACTCGCCCAGCAGCGTCAGCAGCAACCACAATCACGCGACCTCGAGCTCGTTGCTGCTGGCCAGTCCAACGAGCAGCAGCGCGGTCTCCCAGATCGGCACACCACCCGGCAGTCATCATCATCACAGCCACCAGCCAACCTCGTCTCATCAGGTGCAGCAACCCTGCAGTCCCTGCAGTCCCTGCAGCCCCGGGACTGGACCGCACTCGAGTACAGGTGGCAACGGCCTCGTCACCAACTCCACCGTGCTCACCTCCACGAGCGCGCACAACAACAGCCCGAGCGTAACGGCCTCGTCCACGGCTTCCTCCTCACCGGCGAGCAAGCGAAGGACAAAGAGCCCCTCGCCCTCGCTGGCCAGCTCGACGAACAGCGGCCAACCGACCACGACGATTCTCTACTCGGGGAGCAGTTCCGTCGCGGCGGAGTCCAGCTCGATGTACATGAACGGCGGACAGAACAATCAGAGTCAGACGGTCTCGTCGATCTCGTCGATCTCGTCGCTCTCGCCTATCCACCAGTCGCCCTCTCCCTATCCCTACAGCATGTACCATCCAAACGGACAGATGCAACACCATCACAGCGTCGTATCTCCACTGTCGATAAACTGCTCGAGCTACTCGCCGCCGTCGGGTGTCGGTGGCATGCTGTACCAGGAGAGGAGCAGCAGCGAGGACCGGAGACGGGCCGAGGCCATCAGTAGCAGCAGCGGCAGCGGTGGCAATCAGATGCCCAGCTCCTCGACGCTGCAGATGGACGGCAATCAGGCACTGATAACCGGCACGCACAATCTTCATCTGGGTCATCATCCAGGCCTGACGATCCACACGAACGCCACGTCCTCCTCGTCCTCGATTCATCGATACTCCCCGGTCGGGTCCATGTCGCCCGACGAGCACGCCTGCTCCCAAAGCGGTTCACTCAGTCCGAATTCTCAGGGTGGATCGAGGGGCTACAGGTCGCTGCCCTATCCTCTCAAGAAGAAGGATGGAAAGATGCACTACGAGTGCAACGTCTGCTGCAAGACCTTCGGCCAGCTCTCGAACCTCAAGGTGCACCTCAGGACGCACTCGGGTGAGAGGCCCTTCAAGTGCAACGTCTGCACCAAGAGCTTCACCCAGCTTGCGCATCTTCAAAAGCATCATCTCGTGCACACGGGTGAGTCTCTTCGATCATTCGTCTATATTCGTCTATTTTATTCTGGCAAATTTCATTGCCTCCATGCGCGATTTGAAATTCAAGATTAGAGCTAAATCGCGGTCAGCTGTAGCTAATACAAATACATGACATTCACAATTAACGGTGAATCCTATTAAGACATTTTAAACAAGCCTAATCTTAAGGAAACATTCGATCAACTTTGCCGAGTCTAAATGGAAGGAATTTGTCACGATTTCAGGGGAAAAGCCACACCAGTGCGAGATCTGCAAAAAGAGGTTCAGCTCGACGTCGAATCTGAAGACGCATCTGCGACTGCACTCGGGTCAGAAGCCGTACGCCTGCGACCTCTGCACAGCCAAGTTCACGCAGTTCGTGCATCTGAAGCTACACAAGAGGCTGCACACGAACGAGCGACCCTACACGTGTCAGGTGTGCGACAAGAAGTACATAAGCGCGAGCGGACTGAGAACGCACTGGAAGACGACGAGCTGCAGGCCCAACAATATAGAGGACGAGCTGGCGCTGGCGACTGCCGTTGGCTCGCCCGGCTACTACGAGTACGCGCCCGACATGAATGTCGGTGAGTCATAGAAATTTTTCATTTCCTGTATTTCATATATTCATATATTCATATATTTGACAATTTTCATTCACAATTGAAATCATTGAAATTTCACAAGAGAAATAAAGAGAAATTGATTTTTGTTGCAGGGAACATGCCCACCTCGCTGCACAATCTTGAAAACTCGGTCGGTAGGCCGAGCGTCATAGAGACTTCGCAGCCGCACATTATCGAATGTACTTAAGGCTTCTTGCCCCGCGAAAACTTCTTCCTATATCCCTCAAGTCTGACAAATTAAAAAAAAAAATAAGCAAACCGCAGTATGTGTAGCCAGCCGCCAAGTCGCACAAGAGAGAAACAAAGAACAAAGCACACAGAGAACGAGGAGCGAGAGACATACGCACACAGCCACGAACGAGAAGATGATAGAAATTCGCGCATTTCAACGAGATATGAACACGCAGGCATACAGTTATGTTGCTCCTCCGTGCGAACAAAGCTATCGAGAGAATCGAAAATTCGAAGCGTAAGATATGGTTGTCTCGCGGCCGCGCGAACGCAAGAGGCTCGGATCAAAATATACACACACGCAGCATTAAGGTTCTATAATACCTTCCTCTATCTCCGGCGCGCTTTTTTCGTTATGCGCGACGCACTCGAGAAGAAATCGAAAACAAAAGAAAAAACCGAAGCATCGAGAAAATACGAATAGAAAGAAAAAAGCACAAAAAAAAAAGAGCACAGGAAGAGAAATCAATGGGAAGGGCGGATTTTGTCGGCGTCCGCCGGGTATAAGAGACACGATGGAAGGGCGTAATATTCCAAGCGAGTAACCAGTGACGACACGACTGCAACTATGCGAGACCTGTACCTGTAAATACTAACATTACTATTAATTAATCGATAAACTCAAAGCGTAACTTAATGCTCTAATTTATAAAAGAAGAAGAAGAAGAAGAAGAAGAAGAAGAAGACGAGAAGGGAGTAAAGTAAAACAAAAAAAGTATACACACACACACATACAGATTGTGTGTGCGCGCGCGACACTCGTCGACTGCGAAGTGCTAGCGGAGGATAAATAATAGAGTTTAGGCAGGGGTGAAGTGTGGCAAATATGTAAGAAAACGAAGAAAAAAAAGGACAAAAAAAGAAGAAGAAGGGGGAGCGAAGACGACGTTATACGACGGTAGGCTGCGAGTTTCGAAGCGTATTATATAGTTTTTAAATCTATCTCGAAATCGCGTTTATGACGGATATATACGATTGCGATGCGCGCGTTTATGGAGCCGTTGAATTTATTGTTTATCGCATGATTGAAGTGGTCCTCGCATCCAAACTAGTCAAAACAGTGCGGTACTGACTCGATTAATTTCTTCTTTTTTTTTCACAATTGTCGATTGTACTTTTGAGATTTACAATTTTAAATATGCTTTTTTAAAATTGCCTCTCTTACGGTATTGGTATATAAAGAGTACACGAAATTGTCAAAGGAATTATCCAATAATGAATCAGCTTATATGCGAGGACTACTTTAAATCTGAATTCAAGTCAATTAAATTGCTTTGGACAAAATTGGTTGGATTTGAGATACGCGCGATCGATTGTTTCATTGGTTTTATAGTTGTAAAAAGCTTTCTTTCTATGAAAACTTTTATACGTATAAAAGCGTGCATGAACTTTAATTTAGTTAAGTGAATCTTTTTTAAAAAATGAGTTTCGCACAAATGTAATTGTAAGTATATGTTGAATAAAAATCGCGCGATATGTAGCCAGTATTTGAAAACAAAAGACATTCCGTACTTATATTAATATTGTAAATTTTAAGTTTTAGAAAAAAAAAAAGAAAAGAAAAGAAATTCTGCCATTCGCGTAATGCGGCGACTGTTTACTTCGTCACGTTTCGGAGCGACGCTCGATTCATTATAAAACTCACATTTTACTTTTAAATCATCGAATCCCATAGACAACTAATCAAACTTTTATCATCATCGCTTGAAACTCTTTTTTTTTTGTTCAATCAATCGCGCCTCGTTCATCGGTTCCTTTTGTATTTACTTTCTACACGCGCTCGTAGAAATTTCGAAGGTACATTCGGCCCTTGCTCCGAAACGTCGTTTAAGCTTAATCGTCGAATTCTTTCGAGAGAGTTGGCGAGAAAAAGCGAGATGAGGAAAATAAGAAAAGAGACGAATTCGTACTTCCATTTGACTGCGTAGTCTAATAATTTTTTAAACGCAACACGTATATTATTGTAATATCAGACTGTACCTCAAGGACGGAATCGCTTCGAACGTAGCCCACCGTTACGAGAGGAGATTAAAAACAAAAGTTTAGAAAATTCCATGAGTAAGAGAGGGCGAGGTGAGAGATAAGAAAAGGAGAGAAAATGGCTTCGAGAGCGTTTTAGTAGACGCGGCGAGTCGGAAAAACGGAAAAATCCCGAGTCGTCGCGACTGCGCGCAAAGAGAGCTGCCTCTCGAGAGCCGCAAAAAAAATATATATAAAGCAGGCGGATCGTAGCTCGTTACAGGGCGGCTGATTTTGTTTTTGCCGGAACCGGTTACATATATTTTTGTAAGAGATACACTTACCCACACACACACACACACACACACTCAGAGAGACACGGAAACACTGTACACGCGCATACCAAGAAACTCGGTATATTACTTTTCCAGTTTACACAAACACACGCATATAATACGCATGATACGCACTCGAAATCACGGAGAGGAGGCGTGTTTCGTGGCAGACAAAGAAGATGAAAAAAAAGAGTCTTCCCCCCCCCCCCCCCCCCGGTTTACACACGTTTTTAATACTCAGATAGAATATATTTAGTTTCTGAAGAGAGTCTGATTGAACGCGACGTAAGTAATTAGCTTGTAACATACTACATTTCTTTTCTTATTTCCTATCACAATTATTACATTTAAGAGATTTATATACAAACTCGAGCTTCGTTGTACAGTTTTTTGAGATATTTATTTGGGAACTCGGAAATAAGCGGTACGCTTAGCATCTTTATTGCAAACTCGATAATCTTGTCTACCAGTCGCAATAAGTATAATATGAATCACGAGAAACAATGGTGTGTTACAACCGAATTACAAACAAATAATAACTTCTATACATCGATTGTACACTTTTTACCTTATAAAACAAAAAAACTTATACAACTAAGAATTAATCGTTTCAGAAAGAAAATATATTCTTCAAGCAAGCAAATATTTGCACTGAGCTCGACATCTCCGTGTATAACTTTTTTAATTTTTCGTAAATATACTCATAGACCAGGATTGTTATTAATATACATTGCAGAAAAAAAAATGAAAGGAAAAGCCGAGAAATTCAAGAAAGACTACATAGTTTGTATGTTTGCGCGCACGAGAGCTGTTGAAATGGATGAACGAGAGAGAGAATTTTTGTGCAGATGAATGAAAATTGAATCGCAGCGTAAATTCTGTAACGAGTTGCTCAATGACATGAAACAGTAACAGGCAGCGTGAGGATGTTTCGGGCATTCTTACGGAATGCCAAGGCCAAGCAATACCTTTTTAATACAATGTAAACGCAAGTATAAAAGTAAGGACTTTTTTCCGTTCTGTTTTCATGAGAGACTAATGGGAGATGACGACGAGAATTAAATTTCCATAGCGTAGCGAAGACTCGATTTAAATGGCAAAAAAGCGCAGTAATAATAACAAAATATTGTATAGCTACGATCAATCAAAAACAACATAATAATAATAATAAACAATAATGATAAAAGAAAGAACGGTACTAGGTGCTTATAATTATTACATTATTAAAGCTAAATGAATCAACAATAATTGCCGATGCACGAAGTTTCATATGTCAAAGTGGGAACGTAGTGAGGATTGCGTTGGGAAGTTGATTACTTGGTTGGACATTCAGAACAAAAAATCGAGGCGAGTTTCAAAGCTGCTATATAAGTATATATACACACACATACACACAATGCGAGTACTGAAATTGAGAATCGCTTCGTATCGATATTTTACATATGTATACACCTACAAAACGAATGGATTCACCTCATCAATTGAATTGCAATACTGTATTTCTCAACTTGCTTTTAAAGCGAATTTATTCGACAAAAGACTGGGCTTTAAAAGTTGGATGGTTAAATACTCAACGCTTTTCATGCGCGATTTCCTAATAACTATCTTTATACACCAGATGTAATCGTCAATTAAAAGACTGTTTAGAAAGACGACAAAAGTCATTATTTTTTAAAGCTATGAACTCCCAACGCTAATTTCGTACGTTCAACCGAGAAAAAAAATTAAACAAGGTTGTCATTTTGTAAATTGCCTCCGATATCCGGCCTTGCCTGCAACCGACGCACCACAGGAAGAATGAAAAAAACAAACAAAAAAATAAAACCAGCGTAATCGATAAACGAAATTTAAGATAAGATACGAATCAGCGGGGCGCAAAACGAACGATAGGGGAGGGGGGTAGGGAAATTCAGAAAAAATAAATAAATAAACGGGGTTGGGGGAAAAACGTTTACAGTGCACGAAAGAGCGAGACGGGTGATTTTCGTTGTAAATATAAGATATTAATGATAATACTGAAAGTAGTCATCAATCGAAGAAACAAAATGAGGAAGCGAATGACTAATATGACTAATCGCCTCGGCAACGGACAAGCAATATTTAGTTTTTATTGTCTCTCGAGTCGAAGATAAAACAATAAGAAATGAAAAAAAAACAATGATAAAAAAAACTACCGCTGTACTTTACATCGCGTGCTCACACGCACGTTTCGTATTTAAACGACTATAAATTAAATGTTAATTATCCTTATACTTCGTAAATAATAAATTGTTACGCATTTATTATCATTATAATTATGAAATAGGTAATGCTCAATTAGCATTTGTTTCTTAAAAATACAGAATAAATATATGGCTGTTGGATATTTATATCAATGTTGATTATTTTGCTTGATTGCCTGACCTTCCCTTACTTCAATACATTTTACGTTTTTTAAGACTAAAATCAGCAATCGTTTCAAAAGACATTGTTAAATATTAGTCTAAGTCTAGCTTAACCAATATTATACTTACAAAATTTGATTATTTATACTTTGCCAGATATTTTTCATTATTTTATTGCAAATTTTCTACAATCACCATGGTTTTGGTGTATCGTCGTTTACAATTATTATAAATAATAAAATATCGTAGCAGCCGCTCCTTATTCGTTACAATACATCAGTATTAATCATCACTACATTAATTGTTCTAGATTGAACAGAATTCCTGCTTGATATGGAGCGCCGGCTATTTTCGTAAAATTTATTTTCTTCGTGGAAAGACTTGATCAGCTTCTTCATCATGGAATCATAATAGCTTACATTTTTTTTTATACAATTACAAAAAACACATCTTATCTTGGTCTAGCATAATATACTGCATTGTGTTTCAGATCGCAGAAAAAAGTGTATACATAAAAAAGAAGAGAAAAATAATAAAATTATGCTAAATATCTTAGCATTGATAAAATTGATTTCAGTTTATTTATTACCTATATCCAGGCAATAAATAAATTGTCTAGCTGCATTGCAAGATGAATAGATCATATGTATAGTAATTAGAAAAATAATACAATTTTTTTTTTCTTGTTGGAAACAATTTGCTATGTGATGACCACATATTTCAAGTGGTTTTGGACATTGAGTATGTAACGGGTGATGCAGCTAACGAATACCTGGAAATAATATTAAATTTTTTTTGATTTTGACATATTATGTTACTTTTATATAAAATAATTTTTGCTAATTTTGCTGAAAGATTTCAATTTGACTTTATACAAGCAAATTGTTATAGTATAGTAAATATTTTAATAATTCTAGCTTTTATACCAGTTTTAATGAACAGTAATACAAAAAGTATGAAATTTATCAAGGTACCTTATCAAGGTACTGGGCTGTCAGTTCCACTTCCACTATTGGTCCCCGTTTCACTTTTAGCAGCAGATAACCGATCCCTTTTTGTACTCTTTGATAAAGATGCTACCTCTTTTAATAAGTTAGAAATCTTATGTTGCATATTTGATATTTTATTTTCATATTCTTTTTCTGATGTTTTCATTTTAGAGCGAAGTTCTGTTTCTGAGGTGAAATTTTTCGCCTTCAATTCTGTTATCTGTGAAATAAAAATGTTTAAATTTAGAAAATTTAATTTAAACAAATTATTCAATATATCCAAACACAATTTACTTGTTTCTCTTTCGCAAGTAGTTGCCCATCTTTTTGTGAAATCTGTTTTTGCAGATTTGAAATTTTCTCTTTGAGAGATGTCACAGCAACTACATGATCAGAAATGTTGGGATCATGAGGATCGTGCACTCCACCCATTCTTGCTGCTTTTATAGGAGTTGGACCATTACTGTCACCCGAATCTGATTGCGGTGGAAGTTTTGTCACATCTACTCTATGCGGCCTTTTATTATGGCCTTTCATTCTTTAATAAATCAGAGGTAATATATCATTAAAAATGTTTGTTCATCAGTACATGAACATTTGATTCTATAATAAAACTTACTTAGGTTCTTTATTTTTTACAGCTCGTTCTTGAACCATTTTTAAATGAGCTTTTCTATCAGCATCTGACTGTTTGGTTCTTGCAAGAGCTCGCTTATATGACAATGTACATAACCAGCATAAAAGTTTGCCATCGACCTAAAAATTATAAAATAAAAATTACTGGTTATACACACGTAGGTATATAATAGTGTACTATATGAAACTAAAGAATTACTTTTTTATCTTCATCTTGTCTGTCAAAGGCACATTTTTGCTTGCACTGCTCACAAGTAACGGGTGGGCCGTAGCGTTTTTCTGAATTTGTACATCTCTGGCATTTGGATCCAATGAATGCTGCAATAGTATTACAGTATTCACAAGCAGAAGGTTTACCATAAGATTTTACATTTGTTTCACATTTCTTGCATATCGTACTCGTATTACCTTTCCTGAAATAAAATACAAGCTTGTAACTTTGAAATATATACTTTTAAAAATGTGAGATTCAGGTATGTTTACTGGTACTTACATAGTTTGTTGAAATTCCGACCTACAGTATGTACATTTGACCACAGGAAACGTTCCTCTGCATTCCTAAATAAACAATTTAACTTATTGAAGAAGTTTTGTATTGATGTTAAATAAACGATACTCTTGTATCAAGCCTATTATCGCTTATTAACTACAATAATATAAAATTATAAATTATTTATTTTTGTAATTGGTTTTGGGGTTAAACCAATCAATAAGTTTTGTGCATAATAATTGTTTTAGTCTATTGAAACGATTGCTTTCATAATAGTTAAAGTAAATTTAAACATCGCTATAGAATTTTCGAGCTTGTGTTATCGTTTTCTCCCCTTGAGAAGGTTAAACTAAATAATACGTATTCGCAATTGTTGTAACCTTGAAAATAGGTTAAAATCTTGGCTGAAAGTGAAACTGCTGAATTTTCTAACCTTGCACAATTGTTGCCCGGACGACAGCTCCTCGAAGGGGTGCCTTGAAAAACATCTCGAGCATGCAAAAAGCGCCGAGTTATTGGAGCTGGAGTTATTCATCTCTGGAACTCCTGCTTACTCTTCTCTGACACTCGCGTTCTTCGAAATTTTGGAAAAACACAGCCGCACGCTTATGTCGATGAGATTTGGAATCGATCGAAGAACCGACGCAAACGTAAGTTACGTTTGCGGTTTGGGGATCACTTTGGGTTTTCCCCGCGCGATTTTTTCGAGAAGACTTGCTTTGCCTTTGCCGCGAAAACTACCTATAAAGGAACTTTTATGCGCACCGAAAATACAACTAATCAACTTTGTACATGATTTGCTAAAATTAACGTTTGAGCTGACTCTTGTAGGACGCGATTTTGTTTGTCTAACTCCCGTCCCGACGAACCGTTCCGTACGTTTCGCGGCTCCGATGCACCCAGGCGACCAAGTGCTGTGGTTGCCTTGCCGTAATGCCGTTGCGGCGGCGCGATCCCATTTTCTCATTCCACAGTCCAATCTTGTAGATCTCGTTCCTCTCTGTTTTTCGAGCTTCGAGCAAAGTGAAGTAGGTATGCAATCGATATTTTGTAAATGCATAAACTTCGATTTATTTTGAATTATGAATTAAAGATTTAAAAAAAATAATAAATTTTTAATTAATACTAGATTTTTTATGCAAATAGTTATGGTTATTTATATCTATTTTATACTCTTAGAGACTAATTTTATAAATAAAAAATTATATTTTTACATTATCTAAATATTAAGGAAATGTCATTAATAATAGTTACGTATATAAAGTCGATGTAAAAAAAATTATTTATTATTCAGTCACAGTAGTTCTTCAGAGTTAATCTTGGAACAATGTTCATAGATTGCAGCTCTTGAAATAGTAGTTTACAAGCATATGGCATGGTGATTGTAGAAACACATGCACTAGACCGACAGCTATGACAGTAGCCACTGTAAGCCATCAGACCACATTTATTGCAAATATCAACATCAAAAGCGTCACTCGATAACATTAATCTTTCAACGAGCATCATGCTAGCTCCATATCCAATTAAGCAATCTCTCTCCATTTCTCCCAATCTTAAGCCACCATCTTTTGATCGACCCTCGGTTGGTTGCCTTGTTAAAACTGCCCTTGGACCACGAGCACGAGCATGCATCTTATCCTGAACCATATGTTTCAGTTTTTGGTAGTAAACCTGTATAAATTTTATCACCAAATATGATTATGTATTGAATCTGAATTAATTAAAATCTTAGTTTAATTTTTATACTCACAGGCCCAGAATAAATATAGGCTTGCAAAGGTTCTCCTGTTAAACCAGAATAAAACATATCCTTGCCTAAGTAATTGTAACCTTGGGTTACTAGCTCTTCGCAAATATCTTCTACTTTCGATCCACCAAAAGCTGTTATAAAGAACAGAAAAAGTATATTTGTTACGTGATTTACCATGAAATTGATGTGGCATTTTAGTATAAATAAACAGACCTGTTCCATAGTGAAATTTTCCTTTGAGTACCCCAGCTTTTCCAGCCATCAATTCAATTAGCTTTCCAACTGTCATTCGAGATGGAAAACCATGAGGGTTCATAATCATGTCAGGACAAATTCCAGAGTCATTAAACGGCATATCTTCTTGTTCAACGATCAAACCTAAGAATTTAAATTTAGTTTTACGATTACATAATTCAAAATGGAAATACAAAAAGTTAATAAGGCTTACCTGTAACTCCTTTTTGTCCGTGCCGACTACTAAATTTATCACCGATTTCCGGTCTTCGAGTTTGTCTCAGTAGAAGTTTTATTAAATATGCATCTTCAGCATTACTAGAAATCATAACTTTTTCTATATAGGCAGGAACTGGATTTTTGTAAGCCACTGGTACTTCTCTATACTCTGTTTGACCTTGACTTCCTGTATTAACAGGACCTGTATTAACAGGACCAGTATTCGCAGATGGAGTAGACTTGTTAACCATGACTTTTTTGTTTTCAACCATTTCACCAGGTGCAGCAATACCATCATTATCAATAATGTCATGTTTCCAAATCGGTTTCTTCGATGTAGCATCTATTAGTGGACCCATAATTTTATCGCTGGTCTGATTTGCATACTTTTTTAATATGCATTTAGAATTTTTATATACTAAACATCTACCATACCCTCTGTCTATTGAAGCTTTATTTAAAATCAAAGCATCTTCAATATCATAGCCACTGTATGACATTACAGCAACTATGGCATTCTGTCCAGCAGGAAGCTTATCAAAATTTATTAATTCAATTGTTCTCGTTTTGACCATAGGAGCATGAGGATACACTAAATTGTACATTAAAGTGTCAATTCGATTTCTTTGATTATATGCAATAGTACCCATTGCTTGTTTACCCATAGCACATTGATAAGTGTTTCTAGGACTTTGATTATGGTGAGGATATGGTACCAGACCTGCACAAACACCAAGTAATGTAAAAGGTTCTATCTCTAGATGGGTTATTCCTTCTTTAATATAAGATTCGTCAAAAGCAATAAAACTATCATTTTCTTCATTAACATCTAAATATTCTACCAATCCTAAAAAATTTAAGGTAAAATTTTATATTGATTTTTCTGATTAAACATCCAATTAAAAAATGTTTGATAATTGAAAAATAAGTAATACCGTCATGTAAAAAATCTTCAAAACTTCTAACTCCTTGCTCAAGCAGCTTTATGTGCTCTGCTTTAACCAGAGGTTGACAATTTTCAACAATGATATATGGCCTGCATAATCTACCTCCATCAGAACTAATTTGTACACATCTAAAATATAAATTAAATTAAATACAGCACTCATACAGCAATAAATTAATGGACTATATGAATAATATATACCTATGTTGGTGTTGAGGATATATAGATACAAAATGATTCACTAAACCTTTTCTTCTTAGCATTCTAAAAACAGTCACTAATCGATAGTAATTCTTGACGATACCAAGTATATTACCATTTAAAAATACCATATACACATCTTTATTATTAATTTCTTCTCCACCTAAAATATTTACATTTTCTACTCCAAGATTAAAAGCTAGCCTCATTATTGGCTCTTCTTCTATCTCTGTTGTTATATGTGTCATTAAAGCCAGATTCTTTACTAAACCACATCCCTATAAAAAAAGTAATAAGACTAATATAAAATATTTATTCACGTTGATAAAATAATAAATAAAAGATTCTGACCTCTCCTTCAGGTGTATCACTGGGACATAACATTCCCCATTGTGAAGGTTGCAATGAACGTGGTCCTGATACTTTCCTAGTTTTTTCGAATTGTGAATTTACTCTAGTCATCATTCCTAAAGCTGAAATGTATGATAAGCGCGAAAGTACTTGTGTTACACCATGCCTTTCCATTTTGAATCTTTTAATGGTCCAATTTCCCTATTTTAAAAAACATGTAGGTGAATAGAAATGTTCATAAATATGCGCAATCATAAATAAGGAAAACACCTTACCGACGATATTGCACATGCTAATCCATTTGTAATTGAATCATGTCTCATATGTTTAACAATATCAAATTGAGCAGCTTTAATTTTTGGTATGTTTTTATCTGCTATTTGTTTTAGCTATAACAGAAATAATTTTGGCTTTATTTGATGCTTATTTCTTTACAAATATGAAAAACTGCTTACTTACTTCCCAGTTAAATCGTTTAAATAAATCTTCAAACATTAGAGATAACAAAGAACCTGCAAGTTCTAATCTTTTATTTCCATAGTAATCTCTGTCATCAATTAATTTTCCATCTGTCTGGGCTATCATAACTTTTCGAATCATTAATGCAAGGTATGTCGCTTTTAATTTAAAATTAAAATCTATCACCTGTATAAGAATATATTATTTAATCAAATGTACTTTGATCTTTAATATAATAAATTTTTATAATTTTTAAAAGTAGACAATAATTAAATATTAATATGTCAATCATAATACTTACAGGCACATGATTCAAAATATTAGAAGCTAGAACATCTTTCATTTCATCTGTGATACTTGCTTTTACTACAGTAAAACGTTTTTGTTTTCGCTTGTTAGCCAAATATCTAAAAATAAATTAATAGATATTAATATATGATTGAAAATAGAAAATGAATGATAAATATTAAACTATAATTATTTCTTACTTTAGAGCTTGATTTTGTGCGAAAATACCAAGAGCATGACTTTCTTCAAGACTGGATCTAAGTTTTTTCATGAAACCTTCTTCGGTGCCAATAAGTTGTACAATTTCTTGATCACATACAATACCCATAGCTTTAAATATTATAATAACCGGAATATCCTGCAAAATTTTTAATATAAAATAGTATTTATAGAGATAAAATTTCAAGTAATTATTAAAGAATACGTACATCTTGAAAAATATTATGGCGTAAATAGTATTTGCCTGCCCTACCAATAACATTAGTTTTTGTTTTTCTTTCCTGAGTTGCACTGTTACACGATGCTACAATGCAATTTTTACTATCTTCTTCTAATATGATTCTATTTCTAAGCATTTGTTCTTGTATTAAAATTACTTTTTCCTGTCCATTAATAATAAAATAACCACCAGGGTCATGAGGACACTCATTCATCTTTGCAAGTTCAAAGTTCGACTTTTCAAAAAGTACACAGTTTGAGCTCCTTAACATTATTGGCATTCTAAAAGAAAGGTAACAATTGAAAAAATATATAATAATTGAGTTTTGACCTTTTATTTCTACATAAACCTAATTACATACCTGCCAATTAATAAATTATTTCTGATTATTGGCTGATGTCCCCTCATGTATTCAATGTCAACCGTTATCGGTGCAGAGTAATTTAAATCTCTCAAGCGACATTCATGAGGGGTAGTAGGACGGGATACACTGAATCCTTCTTCAACATCGGGTGTGCCAATCGAAACATTTAAGTATCTAAATGGTACAAAAAATATGTTAAATTTACCTTGTAAGAAAAAGTAAATATGCTTTCGATATCAGAAACTATTCTTACTTGACGTAGAACAATGGATCAGCATCACTAAGAACTTTTTCATTAGCTTTTACAATCTTCTTTATTTCTACATTTACGAAGTAATTGAATGAATCGATATGTTGCTTTACTAAACCTTTGCCTTTGAGAAAAGCGGGAACGAGCTTCCATTTATTCTAAAAAAAGGTATTAAATCTATTAAACCTTCTGATGAAGATAAAATAATTTTAAAGAAATACAGTTTTAACTAACCTGTATGTGCTGCACTACTCTGGTATGTTTTTTACCATCCACTTTATAAAGGGAGTTATTATCAAAATTTTTGCGCGAACCCATTTTGACAAATGATTTTTTAATAAATAGATTTTAATACTAAAAACATTGATTTCCTGCATGAAAACACGGATAACACACGTGTAGCACGACCGTCATAAGCGGCATGACGACGCCGCCATGTGCAATATACTATATGTACCGTGGTGACCATAGCAGAAGGCGAAGCACCAGGCCGGTGGAGTGGGGAGGCTCGCCGAGTATCTCTGCTTTAGCTCTCTCCTGATTGGCCCGCTCGGCTAATTTTCAATCGATGATCAATACTCAATAAATATTGATCGGATCGAAAAGTTGCAATAGGATTTTTTTCTTAGAATTTTCCGGTCTATCCAATGCCGTAGAGTCTGTCCTACTTCCCTTTAACATCCAATATATGTAACAAAGATATATTGTATTCTACTGTATATAGGTACTTTCATTTTGAAATTCCCGCTGGTTATAGTTCGGAATTCAATAATAGGTGTCGATTACAAATCTTTAATAGAATTTTTATTTATATAGATAAATACGTAAGAGATATTGAATAGTATATTATATCATACATAGGTATTCGTACATTTTTATAATCTCCTATTAAATGTTTTTTTTGTCAATATATTAATATGATTATTACTACCTAATGTTAATTCTTTTTTTCGAAATTTTACACTGGAAAATTAATTTTCTTTTTTACGTTTCAGCTCAAAAAAGATTATATGTTTTTTGAGAAGTTTTTCTATCATTATTTTGAAAGGAATCACTCTTACAAAAAAGTTTTCCTAGAGATAAGTTATATTATAAAAAAATCAAGTTTTAAATTAATTGTTTATCTACAACGGTAAAAAGTGTGCCTTTTACCATCGCTAAATATGAAACTACGAAAGTCCTCACATTTTTCTTCCAACAAAACAATCATAAAAAGCAAAGTTTAATTATTTACTACACTTATCAAGCGAATCTGAGATAAAGCAGATACGATAAGGAATCAAGAGCGTAAGTATAATGCCGGGCCCCATCGCAATGCACGCACCCACGAAATTATACCTAGGCACCGAGCTGACTTTCTTCCTGTTGGCTTTGCCATTCTCAGTTCCTGCACTTGATGCCAAATGCGCAGAAAAGCAAAGAGAAGGGGACTGAACGATTCCCGTAACTGGAAAATTATGGCAAACTGTTAGAAGTGGGGATGATGCGTCCAAGCTCATTTCCAACGACGCTATATACATATATGTATAATATAATGAGCCCTGCTGTGTGCCGACCTCGGTGCGAGCTTGTTTTCCCAGATAATACGCATTACGCACACTAGCACGTGAGCTCGTACGTTGTGTAATAGACATTATCCATCCACTTATCTTATCGTCGTGTCGGCTCTCCTCGAAGACTCGCACACGCACACGCACACAGTCAATATCCGCGTGTCATCGAGAAAGCGTACAATACGTATAACTTGTTTGCTCATTGCATCGGAGCGGAAGCGATCGTTTCCAGTTTCTCAGTGGACATGAGCAGGCACGCGCTTCGGAGAAGCGTCGGGCTCGTGGCGGGTCGACGGCAACACCTGTCGCAGTCCAATTCGATTTTCGCCGGATCTAGCGTCAGGAGCCTGTCGCAGTATTATCCGATCGACGAGAACGTCTTTGGATTGTCGGAGCAGCAGAAAGAGGTCAGCTGATCGTTACCGTGTGCATACACGCGACCTCACTGCGTATGCGATGTTTCGCTAATGCTGACTGGGCATTATGTATTACATTGCCGCATTGCTAATGTTAATTTGTGTGCGCGCGCGCGCGCGTGTGTGTGTGTGTGTGTGCAAGAAAAGTGATTTTAAAGATCAAGTTAATTCAGTCGTCGATAATAATTAATTTGTTGGTTGTTTACTTTCAGTTGAGAAATTTGGTGTTCAATTTCGCGCAGAAAGAACTTGCCCCAAAAGCTGCTGAAATAGATAAGAAAAATCACTTTGATGATCTTCGAGTAAGTATAAAGAAAGCTATTTATAATTATAATTAAATTATACTTTAACATAACACAATTCCAGACCTTATTTAAAAATTAAATAACCCTATCGTGACGCAGGTACCCTAACGTATAATTTTTGGATTTAAATAGCTTTTCAAATTCTTGCCGATCAGGTTTACAAGTTCAGCCCATCATGTACCGATAATCACAGCTTTTCTGTAGCACTTAAAAGTACGCTGAGTAGCAATTCCTTCTTTAGTTGATGTATGCAAATAATAATGTAATGTCTTTTACCGATTGCAGCCGTTCTGGAAGGAACTCGGTAAACTCGGCTTACTGGGCATAACCGTAAAGGAAGAATACGGCGGTACAGGAGGTGGATATCTCGATCACGTAGTCATCCAAGAGGAATTGAGCAGAGCTTGCGCATCAGTGGCACTCAGCTACGGCGCTCACTCGAATCTTTGCGTCAATCAGATTCATCGGAATGGCAACGAGGAACAGAAACACAAATATTTGCCAAAAGTACGTGCATTACGCTTTTAAATTGTTTAAATAACCTTTTGCAATGAAAATAGCGGAGATAAAAGTGGATCGGTACAGAATTAAATATATTTTTAAATGACTAAATGAATAAGAATTTAACTCTGTTTTATTAATCAGAGCAGTATAAGCGTTACATTGAACTTTTCCATGCATACTTTAACGTCAATAATTTTACTCTTTTAACCTTTAAGCTCCGGGGATTTTTCCTTTAAAATTGACCACGCATTTTAGCTGAATTTCATGACTTAAGTGAATGATATTCTTATGACAAGTCGCCACACGGAGTGCTGGTCCATATATGGACCACTCCCGGAGAGAAAGTTAAGGCTAATGTAAAAAATTATAAGTGAAGGTTTAAGAGCGCTTTTCAATGTTTTTTGATGTGCTGATTACAATAAAAATAATGAAAAAAATGTCAGATTCATATTTGACCGTAATGAATCTATTACGTTCGCGTTTCTTGTTGGTCCATATATGGACCAGTCCCGGAGCGAAAAGGTTAATTAAAATTTTATTAACGTTAAAAGCATTAAATTATTGACATTAATATATGTAACATTCAAAGTCTAAATCTACCATAACAATCAATTGTTTCACGCTCGCATTAAATCTCGCAGCTATGCAGCGGCGAATACATCGGAGCTCTGGCGATGTCGGAGCCCGGGGCGGGATCCGACGTCGTCTCGATGAAGCTCAAAGCCGAGAAGCAAGCCGACTACTACGTCCTCAACGGCAACAAGTTCTGGATCACCAATGGGCCGGACGCCGATGTTTTGGTCGTCTACGCGAGAACCGATCCGAACGCGGCCAAGAAACAGCACGGGATAACGGCTTTCATCGTGGAGAAGGGAACCGAGGGCTTCGGCACCGCGCAGAAGCTCGATAAGCTCGGGATGCGGGGATCCAATACCTGCGAGCTCATCTTTCAAGACTGCAAGGTTCCTGGTGAGAATAACATCCATATGCAGTATTTCTTGTTGATTGTCTTTTAAAAAACAGTTTGTGCGTTCTTCTGTCATGATAAAAGTAACGTTCATTTGGCAGAATGGTAGTTTACTTTTTTGCGCATACTTAGACGTGGAATTCCTTGGTCTGTAATAATTCCAGAAGTTTTAATATCGTTATCCTTTTTCAGCGACCAACGTACTTGGAAAGGAAAATAAGGGAGTTTATGTTCTCTTAAGTGGGCTGGACCTAGAAAGGCTGGTCTTAGCTGGTGGAGCATTAGGGTTAGTTAAATCTTAAATATTATAAAATAAATGATGAATCTTGCGCTAAACTTTAAATCGTTAAGTATATCAACTGAAATTCTAAGTAACATTTTTCGTAACTACAAACAATTATAGATTGATGCAGGCCGCCTGCGACGTTGCCTTCGAATACGCGCACACGAGAAAGCAATTCGGCAAGAAGATCGCTGAATTCCAACTCATACAGGTACATACATTGACTTATTATTAAAGCACAGATATTTCATTCAAAAGTGTTCTATTAATTGTATTAATTGTATTCGTTATTTCTTCGCGTATTAAGGGAAAAATCGCCGATATGTATACAAATCTGTCTGCGAGTAGAAGCTACCTCTACTCCGTGGCAAGAGCCTGCGACAATGGACATGTAAACAGAAAGGACTGCGCTGCCGTGATTCTGTACTCTGCTGAAAATGCTACCAAAGCTGCCCTCGACGCTATACAGCTTCTCGGTAATTATTGGAAATCCGTAAGCAGGTCTAGCAAGAGTTTTTCTTTAACTTTTTATTTTTGTCAGGTGGCAACGGATACATCAACGATTATCCAACTGGTCGTATTTTGCGTGATGCGAAACTGTACGAAATCGGCGCTGGCACAAGCGAAATCCGTAGGATGGTCATCGCTCGAGCGATCACCGAAGAATACTCATGAAAAGTACAAAAGTTAGGTGTTTTATCTACACTTGTACAGAACTCAATTTATTGCATCGAGTACGTGCAACTTAACTTCTTAAAATAATCTTATTGTAAATGAAATGTTACATTCCAGATAATTTTGTATATATTTTTTAAAGTAATAAAACATTTTTATACAGGTGAAAAAAATTTCATCTCATCAAAATTTATTTCAGCTGAAAATGTTCCTGTAGCTGTTAATTTCTAAATTATTATGCAATAACTCAATTTCTGGTAAAATATTCATTTATCTACGAAATGGAAGTCAGTGAGCGATTCAGCACTTTAATATCTGCTAATTAAAAATCCATTTACACAGAACTTGGGAGAGGAGAAAAATCCTCTCTATTCATGTAGGTAGTCAAAAACGACAAAGTCAATCTTTTCACGTCGACCTCCACATACGCTCAATTCTTTCTCGGACACGAAGGCATCACGATTCACGAAGGAGAAAAAAAAACGAAGCTTAGGATTGGCTCTATATCAAAGTGGTCCGTCTTGTATCGGCCATAGGTTGCTAATTCGAGTCTCTCGTTATACATGTGTATACACACTCACACAACATCAGCCCTTTGCTCCTTTCCCTCTCGCACATCTCCGACACCGTCGACTTTCTCGCTCTTGGCTGTCAATCGACTGCCTGCACTCGCACATACACACACACACACACACTGACAAAGATACTCACACGAGCTCAATCGTATTCTCACAGACTCATTAATGGGTGCGAGCAGATGCGTCTATAGGGCAAATCGGATCGAGAGACGAGGAAAAGACTTCGGATCGATCGGATCGTATCTTTGTTCCTTATAACCTGCGCCCGCTCTCGAGTCACATATCCCGTGTGTCCCAACGCCCACACAAACTTCCTTAAAGTCTCTCGACGTCGGTGGCAAAAACTTGACGAGGGAGGAGGTGGATCAGAGAGTTAGACGATACATATATATCAGACCTATCAGACCCATTCGCAATGCCGCTGAAATTCTCGATCGCTAACTACTACGAGACCTACGTAAGTAGAGGAAGATTTTGTTCACTCACCAGCCTCACTTTGTCTCCTCCCTTGTTCCTCCCTTGTTCCTCCCTTTGCTCTTGCTATTATGGCTTTGGATTGACTGGACGCGCGCGGCCTCAGAGTCAGAGAGTAGAAAGAGACAACGTATATAACCCTAGCGGCTTGCGCGCGGCTCCATAGGCCGAGATGCGATTCTCTTAAACTGACTTTTTTGTCAACGCGTACGTCGAAGCTCTATATTTACTCGGTTACGCACGCGCGCGCGCGCGCATTGAGTCACGCAGCAGTTAGAAGACGCATCAGGATAGCGATTGAGCTTACGATTGTCTTGCCACAGCTGGCCTATCGATTAACTGTACCAAATAACATGTCATGAAATAATTCAACGGTAAAGTTCGAGATAATCGCTGTGTGTTTACAATATAGTATATCTAT
The DNA here is from genome assembly GCA_900490015.1 of Megastigmus stigmatizans. NCBI lineage: Eukaryota > Metazoa > Arthropoda > Insecta > Hymenoptera > Megastigmidae > Megastigmus > Megastigmus stigmatizans. The sequence goes on along the minus strand of UELV01135410.1, from coordinate 36,393 downwards.
TTAAGTATTTGCGTTACTTATAACGAGAATAATTCAATTGGCTTAAAAGATAATTAGGATATAAACGTATTATAATCAGACTTAGCCAAATCTTAATTTATGAAGTTTACGCGTTTGTTCGATATGGGTATGTAGAGAATGTCAAGCTGCGAACGAATGTGATTCCAAAATATTATTAACGATGCCAGATGATTTTCCGAAAGCAATATACGTCCATACCTACCTACCGTTAATAAAATTGTAAGGGCAACGTACGAAACTAGCACTATCATTTAGAGTGTATAAAAAGATGTCTATGGTGCCCTTTACTCGAAGGAAACCATATCTAGTTTTCCATTGAGTGTTTTTTATCAGCTTTCCATGTAAATAAGGGAGGGAAATTTAAAAAAATTAAATGTCACTTTGTAAATAATGATGTAATTAATTTTCTGCCCTTCAACTCTGCTTTTTATTTCAATCGCTCGTGAGTATCCTCCCCTTTGTATTTTCGAAGCATGAATTCCATCAAGCGCACAACCAATGAAATAACTTGGCTTTGAACTTTCTTTTCAGTCTGAAAACGAGGAGCTCCAAAAAATCAACGAGTTTGACGTGAGGCACGTAGACGCCCAAATCCTCCTGAACAATTCCGAATCCGTACGGCTCGCCGTCGCCAATCCCGAGAGTTTGCCGTCGCTATCGGATGCGTCGGCGCGCGACTTGGCCTGCAAATCCGCGAGTAGCGCCGCGACAAGTCCGTTGAAGAAGATTCGATTGAATCTCGCTCGCGATGTGATTTCGCTTAGCTTTCAAGACTTGTTCAAGCACGTGTTCGCGCGGCTATCCGAGCAGCTTATTCTCCAGCTTCTTTTCTAAAGTAGTAGCTCTCTTCGACGTTTCTGCACCTCGAGCAAATCATTTAGAGCGTATAGCAAAGCAGTGAGTCCAAGAAATATACTTGTATCGATGAAAAAGTTTCGCTTTTGGCAGACACAGCAATGAAAGGGAATAATTCATGCGAACACTTGGCGGAAGTGACAGCCAGTGACACTTTACAGTATTGAAAAAGAAAACTGTTCTCATTATTCTATTGTAAATTAGGCAATTTTCCAAAGAGTGTGTGAAAATTCAGGAGCTTCCCAATAAATATGCATAATTGAAAAAGAACGCAATTTGTATTATTTACAAATGATTACCGATCCTTCATGGACTTACTGGTTTGTCGTCACAACGAGCACAACTACAAAGCATTTAATTCCCCCTAATTTAAGTAAATTTTCTTAATTAATAAAAATTTCGCGATACTCCCTTATTTAGACTACGCGACCGACAACTTTCCATCGGGGTTTCATATAACGTGCACAAATTATCCACTATATAACAGCTAACAGTCGCTCTATACCTCCTCGGTCAGTATATCGAGGGATGTTGAAATTAAAGTTGTGTATGTGTTTTGTGCGCAACTTAGGCGAAAGAGCGCGCCCCTGTTGCCCAAGAGCTCGGTTCCGCCTCCTCTTCCGATCGGAACCCCGGAGTACCCGAGAACCCCGACACCGGAACATTTTGCCCCGGCTCACGACCACATCGATGAGGTTCGCAGAGAGAGATTCTACCTGTCCCAGGTGAGAGAGACCATTCGACAATTTTATTTATTCGATACTTTTGTTATTGCGATTGCAGTCTTATATAGAAGTTAAAAAGCTTTTTATCACTCATGAGTGGAATTTTCGAGATTAACGATTCGACGATTCTTTTACACCTACAATACAATTGAAAAATTAATGGCATATAAATCAGACTAAATTTTTTATTAAAAATATTATTTATCATCAATTAAAAATAAAACTAACTGCGATTCTGTTAAGACATTATAAGGAATGAAGCTTATTCAGTTAAATCGTGCTACTTAGAATATTTTCTTATACATTCGTATATATAAACATGTGCGAAACAAGGGATTTCCGGCGAGCTTTCGAAAACTTTGGCACGACTGCAAAGAAAAACTTCACTCTTCTATGATGCTCTGCAAAACGATGCCAGCTGCATTGGAAATTTGCTTTCTCGAAGATATTCTAGTACGATTCTAATATAAAGTCATAGATACATAAAAAAAAATAAAATTATATATACTCGTGCAATCTACCGATAAAATTTTAAAGAAAAAAATATCAATTATATTAAAACAAGATTATAAAGTAATTTTAAAGTACGTATTATTTAAAATGACAATCCAAGTAAAATTTATTTTTAATTTACGTCATGTAGTTAGGTCGTTTCAAACATGGTTGTATAAAGTTTTCGCATGCCAAGTAACCTAAATACTCGTTACTTACTTTTCACGGTAAAATAACAATTTTGAAATTAATCTAATAATCGTTAAGTCTACCGGATTCTTATTCATTTTGTATAGATGTATAGGTCGCGGTACACTGCAGTTTGAATTTAGCTTTTAAAACTTGCCATACGTATCTTTAAAATAGCGTAGAAAAATCAAGCGCAAATGAAAACTGACGAGAAACCGAGATTTCCGGCGCCAAAAAGCTGGTACTGAATTTCAGTTCCTTAAATGTGGCACGTAAATAGTGCCGTTTTGAGCATCAGTGAAATGTTGGCACCGTGTGTGTCTAAATTCAAATACGAGCTGCATTCGAACGTGTATATTTCGATTTTGACAATGCATTTTAATTGCACAGAGATTTTTTCGTATAAATTCGTCATTCGATTTCTCTTTAGAAAAAAATTTCGTCTGGTTGTCAACTGGAGAAAGCAGTTAAACGGTCTTAAAAAGATTCGAATTTTGATTTTCAGCCATACCGCACGACACCCCTGGTCCTACCCGGCGCCAAGATCAAGAAGGACAAGCCCCTCGGCGAGAGCTACATACGGCACCATCCTAACCCAAAGGTCAGGGCCCCACCTCAGCACTACGAGATCGCTAATCCCGAAGTCGCGATCAAGCAGAAAGTACGTACATTCAAATATCAGATCACGCCGGTTGTAAGGGAGCTCAGAATCGAGGGGATGGAGAAGTAAATCGACTTAGTTTTTTTTTTTTTTCTCGACGAGTTGCAATATATACTCGAAGTTTTATTTTATCTTTTTGTTCGCTTTGTGTACACTTTTATATTAACGGACTATGAATATGTATAAGATGTGTGGATTCAAGTGAGTCTCGAGTGTTAACAGCTCTGATGATGGTATGCGAAAGAAAAAAATATTAGTTTAGCGATACTTTTTTAATTTGCTTTAACGTCGCTTTTTATAGTATGCATTTTATTTGAAATTTGTATACCTTTACGTTAAGCTTACATTCGCATAATTAAGAAACGCACAGCTGCAAAGAAGATTTTGCTTACTTGGCCATTATAATGACGAGCTTATAAGTAACATATATATGTATAGGTGCTAAACTGTCAACAGCGCATTCTAATAATACTTGCTAAGATGATGCTTAAAACTAACATTTTTCTTATGCGAAATTGGATCTTTTAAGAGAATTTTCGTCCATTGCATTTTAAACATTTTCATACTATAATACGTTTTGTATCTGATGTTCATTTTAAGAGTTTATAGTTATCTCCTTAGTGTCCGAAACTAACTAAACACATTAATGCGTATCTATTGAATGATCCAATTTTAGTCACTTAAACAAATAATACATTTGTAGCATGAAAAACGCTATTTTCATCACCGTTATAATATTAACATTAATTGCCATTCTTTCATTACTTATAGTTACTAATTGCACATCATTCAAGAAGCTTTGTCATATTCACAAACGTCATTACTTATAAACTTATAACAATCATGTGCATCACGATAAAAATAATAATTTATCATTATACAACTCATTTATTCAAATTTAGTGTCAGTTTTACCTTGTGAAATGTTTTATTTGATTAAATAAAAGATTAAAAAAATAAAAATGAATTGCTGTTCTTTTTATTACGCTATAACACTATATTGAACATGTTTTTTATCTGTGTACCTTCATTTTTCTCTACCCACGCGTCCTATGATTTTTTCAACAGGTTGTGCATCAACAATTCCATTCCGGCCTCTGCTCCGAACAAGATATAGAAGATACTGTGAGATGTCAAGCTTCGAACATACCGTGAGTAGACCGATCTATTTTTAATTATAATTTAGTTTTAAAATCAAATTTTCGATCGTTCAAAATTGTTAAAACAGTGTACAGAATCTATTTTATTAGAAATTTTAAGGAGATAGTTATACGAATTTTTCATCTGAGTAGAATTCTTTTAGTAAAATTTAATCTGCTAATAAATTTTGGAAAGATGTATTCTTTAAATTGAAATTGTATAAAGAAGCATAAAAAGGGAAACATAGACAAGAAAAAAAATAAAGCCCGCGTCTCGTACATCATACGTATACGAAAGACAGAAAAGCAAAGACTGCACCGGCGATTTAAGCTGTTTATTTGTGTTTCCAGCATCTTCCTAGACTTTTCCTTCCTGAAACAGAAACAGGAAATTGAAGATCAAGCGATACGCATGAGAGAACAAGCACGTGCGGCTGCTGCGAAGAATTGGGCGGCTGCTGCAGCTCATTAAGACCAATAACGATACCTTAATTTTCTCGTTCTGTTAAAAAAAAAAAACAAAATCGTTAAGTACATATTTCCTTCTCCGTCTCTTCCTTCCGGCGCATACCTTGCAAGATAAAAACAAACGCACCATCACTTCTATCCGACTCTTAAACGATCGAAATTTTTAAACACGAAAACGAATGAATATTATTCTGTATACAACGTATTATGGACGACGATCAAAAAATCGAGAATGTATATAAGAAGAAAATATTTCACGAAACAGAGATTTTAAAAAGGCGAAGCAATACCGAATCAAGAATTGCACGTGATGCGATTGTAACGTTCATGATGAGATACACAGTAAGATGATTAATCGCCATGTACAAGTTTTCATTTGATATGATTATGAAAAATGTATGTACAATTTTTATTTAAATTTATAAACAATGAAGCTGTCTTTAAAAGTTCGAAAATATTGGTTTAGAGTAACTAGCGAGGATTCGAAAAATAATCTTATCTAAGATCTTAAGGATATGGAATACGAAAACATTCTGCAGGATCATTGCCGTGAACCAGGTAAAATAGAATAACACATTATATTTATTAATTTTCTTTTCTTTGAAAAAATCTTACATGCACTCTAATCTTTATAGGCATATGAAAGCCGAAAATATCCGTTGTAAAGTGTACAAATACGAGGACAGAGACTTCTTGGAATTATTAATACCATTCACTGAGATAAATTAGAATAACATAAAAGTCATATTGTTTCGTCCACTTACACATTAGTTCCACGAGAAAGAAATTACCGTAAGTAATGTAATGTAATGTGACCGTAAAAAATTTACTCACAACTGAATAAAAAAGCTAAACTGTGAAAACTTGTACTTACCGATTGATTAAATAGTAATTTACATAAAGATGTTAAAAACTTGTTGTTGAATAAAATTATGTTGAAAAAAATAATATCTGTGCTTTTTATCAAATATTTTATTTTTATTAATTTATTTCGAACCAAATTATCGTTACAAAATTCTATCGAAATTAATACGAATTTTAGTTTACTATATAACAATTTATATGGCAACTAATTATGTAAGAAGTTGGTTTAACACATCTTGCTTGTCTAATTATCACATAATCATTAGGATGTACTTTATTGCATTATTGTATCAATCAATGAATTTAAGGTATGTATTGCACATATTTTTTGTAGGAGTATAAATATTGAATTGGCTCATCAATGTAGGAGTATATATATATTGAAGTAGCATATTGTTGATGTTTTATTAACTCAATCATAGTAACAATGTTATACATGAATGAAAGAACTTTTTATAAAGAAAAACTATACAGGGTGTAGTAAGCATAGTTACTGAAATAATTACATAATTGCTGTGAAATTCAAATACACTGATTTTAAGAACCCAATTTGCTGTTGAACTTGCTGCCAAAAAATTTGATTTTTCGCTCGATTAATAGTTTATATGCGTTACGGTAAAGTAGCTTGACAAGCTACCACGTTGATGATGCAGGTGCAGCTAAAAGAGGTCAGCGAGTCATTGTCGAGTATCAATTTTCCTCGGGCTTTGGCCAACATTTGTGTATTATAATTCATTGATCAATAGGTATAACTAACGCTAATAAGCGTTACATATTTTACTAGATTTATACGCTACATTCTCAATCTTAATTTATGTGCATCATACGCTGCCAAATATACCGCTATAAAAGTTACAATTTTATTGGATATCTCGAAGTTCGAATTCGACTACTTGCGAATCGCTTAAAGTTGTTTTCCCCAAGGCAGTATCAAGTAATGTTTAAAAGCAGGGAATATCAATCAGTCGAGCTTTTTACAATATTATCCAAGTGAATTTTCGAATCTTTATCCGAGTGTCAATCAAATCTATATCGATGTGCTAGAGAAAACTGGGAACACAAATACCTGCCAAGGCTGCTGTCACTCATCGACGCTGCAATAAAATTGATGAAAATAACAAAGATAACGTAATAGAGCAGAGTCGTATTCGTGCTCAATAATGCACTATATGTATATAATAATAACACTTTCCACGTGGAAGTATTACGTAACGAACTAATAGTATCTTTAATTTTCGCAAACAACTGATTTACTGTTGCAGTTTTAAAATTTCAATCATATACATCGTATGTTGGATCAAAAACTCATCGCGTGCCGAATGCATATTATTGCAAGAGCTATGGAGTGACAGCTATCTCACTGACATCGGAGCTTGAAATTAATTCTTGAACGCCGCGTTAGAAATATCGAGGAGTCGGCATACCTACTTACTGGGCCATTGACGCTCTTTCTTATATATAAATACTTATCGCCCATTTCACTTTTTTCTTTAATTACTCCGCTGCACGCATATACATTTTCTAAACCGATAATTTTATCTGTGTGTATTTCAACATTTGTAATATATATATATATAACAAAATTTGACTTGTATGTAATTGGAAAAAAACTTCAGTCTTCCTTAAAAAAAAAACAAGGGAAACTTCATGTTTTTAGCTTATATAGTTAAGAAAATACCGATCTCTTGGCCCTCTTATTGCATCAGAAAGGTGCCGATGTGGATGACGATGCGAAGCTGAAATCACCGACTACTTCAGTCGCTGCACGTAAGAGCGAGAGACGCATCGCGGCTGCACATCAGCTTTCTCTGCTTTTTTTTCCGCGCGCACGCAGCCATCAGCCGGGCGCGTGAAACGTATACGAAATTAAGCTTGTGTGCGTGAGAGAGAGAGAGAGGCGACAATGGCCCTAAGGTAGGCCGAGGCAATGGTCTTAAATTCACTCTTTTCTTTTTGTCAACCGCACGTCGAGCCTCTATATTTACACTTGTCTCACTCGCTCGCGCGCACCGCATCTGATGCACACACAGACACACGGCACAGCAGGTAATATATAACGCGCTCGATCTCGATCAAGTCTAAGCGCCTCCGGCTTATCGGCGCCTTGCCGCTTGTTTGGACGCCGTCGCCTGCAGTACTCTCGATTCTTCGATTCTATATATGCATCTGATGCGAACCGGAAGACGGATCATTTTGTATAATTTGCCGTTTCCCTATGTGACGTTGATTTTTTTGAAATCTGAATTTCGAAGCTTCCTAGTGCATTAGCGATACAAATTATTATCTCGCGCGTAAATTTTTTTAGATATTTATGTTTTTTTTTTTATTGCACAGATACATATTTTCTACGACTATCGGAATTTGTCTTGCGTGAAAAACAGTAAGATTCAATTTGCATAGTATTACGTGAGATACTTATGTACTTTCGAGATTCGATCAAAATATTTGATTTATGAGAAAAACATGTTCGAGAACGATACGCATATATAAATATATATATATATAGAGAAGGATGGGACGTGTCTAAAAGCAAAGCTTAATATTCCACTTTCATTTTATAAATACGACATCTGAGAGACGAGAGCCTCGCGGCGTCTCTACACCAAGATCGCTTAGACGCAAACTATGCGGAATTGTTTCTTTTTTCTCTCGAATCGCGCGTTCCTCGGCGCAGGCGCGGAACCAAAAAACCAACGGTGCGCGATACATCGGACAAAATTGAGTAAAATCTGAATTTTGCGCAAATGAGAGTGTAGCGGGAGAGAGAGAGAGAAAGAAAGGGGGGTAGGGAAGAGGGGAGAGAGGGAGCAGAAGACAATATAAGCATGCCAATAGTAAATGAGGCCAGATTGCAGTGGAGTATATATGCGTGCAGTCGAGAGGCTGCTTCTCTCTCTCTCCACCCTGGCTTTTAGAGTCGTTTAGAGTCAAGCGGCGACGAGGCGAGAGGGGAAAGAGACGAGAGGTAAAGAGACTAGAGAGAGAGAGAGAGAGAGTTGGCCGTGTGTGCGTGGCCCGCTAGTAGCTCGACCGTGTGGGGCGCGCAATTGCCGCCTAAGCCCTGTCAAAGTCAGCTTATAGCCCTACATTAGCACAGATCGCGGACCGCGCGCACAGTGGCCCCTGGACCGTCGCATTGTTCGCAGCTAAAGCCAACCTTACGCGTGCGACCGCTGCACTCTCTTCCTTTCGGCAGCAGTCTTTTTTCCCTCGCTCTCGAGGTTTTCTTTTTCCATTGAAATCGGGAGTAGTTCGGGAGTTTGGGGTGGCGTACGGTATATAACTACCGAGTGGAACATCGCGGATTATGACGAGGCGCCAGACGCTGACCGTGAAACTGCGAAGGCCGAGCCGTAGCGTGCCTTGGGGTATCAGCATCGCCGGGGGATCGGATCTGGGCACGCCGCTCGTCGTCACACGCGTGAGTCCCGCGACACTTTTTGTGTCTGAGTCTGTGTCTGTGTGTGTGTGTGTGTCTGTTGTGTGTGTGCGCGCAGTAGCTCAGCTTCGGGAACTCTTCGACAGTGATGGATTTTTTTTTCTACTATAATACCTATTTTCTTTTATAATGAAAATCCTTGCTCGAGGTTTTGAACCATATGGATTGGCAGTCGGTGTATGTAACGTTGAAAAGTGAAGCTGGTATAGTTCATTTTTATGCTCTGCGGTTGAGTCTTTGATAAGGTGCTATGTTTGTCGATTATCGCAATATAATGGTGAAATTTCTTGGAAAATCATGTGATTCTTTCAATATTTCTTAAGATTTTATGTATTGAGAACCCTAAATTTTATTTAAACTTTATGACAGTTTTTCTATCGAGGCATGTTTGATTGAACTAGCAATAAAAGATATATGATTCAGTAGAATACAGCCAGGTTCGGCCAGACGTGAATTCATCTACGTAATAAAACTATTGTAGCTATGCTAGTTCCATCTTACTTATAGCAATTTAATTATTTCTACTTATATTAATTAGTTTTATTTATAGCAAGCTATTATAAAGACAATTTTTTGAATCATAATTGTCAGACTATCAATAATAATAACTTTTGTTTCTTCTTTAAATCTTTAATTATTTTTTATGTTTGAAATTTATCCTTTAAAATAAATCTTAGTTAAATTTCAAGATTTTTTCCATTGTTAATATGAGATAAATTATTTATAATTTAAAAACACGTATGAAAATAAAATTTAGATAAATGATAAAAAACAATTATAACGCAAGATTAAAGATGGATATTTGTTATATGAAAAGTATTAATTTATGTCAAAATAAATTTAATACACAATATAGCAAATCTAATTAGTCGTGAGACTTTTATTTTAGTTTTTCATAAGAATCTTGAAAAGACCTAATTAAAAATACTAAATTCCACTGCCAATTCATTAGTATTTTACTTCCTTAAATTTAATTATTTATTTTAATTCATTGTACGAAATAAATTTGTTAGTTTTTTATTTGAAAATGAATTTCTTAAACTAAAAATGTTATTTATAATGGATAAGAGTGCAAACATTAATTTTTATCTCATTAAAAATAAGTTTTCAAAAATGAAACCTTACTCAAATTTAGAAAGTACAATAATATTAGAATACCTTGTCAACAGTTCATCCATTACAGCTTAAACTTCGTTCAAATAATCTTTACAGAAAATATCTTCTTAAAAATCATCGTATCTTCTGTCTGTTTTAGCTCTGAATTATAGATTTTTTTTTTTCATTTTTTCATTTTTGAGTTTTAAAAATTAAAAATTTGGTTCTACAGATAAAAATCACTCAATAACTCTTAAGATCTGAGACATCGGCCACACATGAATTTTCTAAAAATAATGTACATTAATTCCCGTGTTTTTATGCTGGAATTTTAAAACATATATATTTGACCAAGTGTTCTACCAATGCTTTTATGTTTTCCGCTTTTATTACAAATACTTTTTTATATTTTCAATTATTATATGTAAATCTTGTTAAATATATTTTTCAATCCAATTATACTTGCCTTTCCAATTATCTATAATCTTGTTTTTTCGCAGTCGGAAAATGGGGAGCTTCAGAAGGGCGACGTGATCAAGAAAATCGACGAGTATGACGTGCGCGATCTGAGGCACATCGACGCTCAAAATCTTCTGAAAAATTCCGATTGCGTAAAGATCGCCATCGAAAGGTCCGATTCATTCTCATGGAGATCAGACGCATCACCAGTCACTCAAAGTCATTCACCGCCGATCAATACCAAGTTCGTAATCGGGTCGATGTATTCGGGTGCAGTTTTATTGTGATAACCTGCTGCTGTTTGCCCGGTTATGCATTTCTCGCAATTACTTTTTTACTTACTACTTAAGTTGAAGCGAATATTCTTTTTCGAATTGCACTGATCGAAAGCCTTTATAATTACGCTGATAATTATTTAAAAATAAAATAATTCGTGTACTTAATTAAAAACTATCTAATATGATAAATTAATAGCTTGCAATTTTATTTTATCATATTAAAGAAAAATTTGTATTATATCATCATTACAAAACATTATTAATTAAAAAATAATCCTTATTCAAAATTCCGAAAAATCCTATATAATAAATATTTAAGTTCGTACAATTTCAATCTTAGCTGTCTAAATAAACTAATACACTGCACAAATACGTTTAAAGCGATTGGAATTAATGGAATATTCGCGTGTAAGTATCGCACGCGTTCAGCAGCCAAATCAACACTTAGCATACAATTTTCGCCGTATACGCAAGCGAGTACATGCACTCTCGAGCTCATTAACGTCTCTCTCGAGCATCTATTTCGCAACGAATCCGCGCGCCTCGCCGGCTTTACCGCGGTTAACAAACTAAAACGACTGCTCTGCGCTTTTTGTTTCGACTACGTCATCGTCGCGCGCACACGTCCATTGCTCCATTAATAGTGCACGATTGACGATTTGGCTTATTGAACGTTAACGTGTTTTTGGGACGATTTAGGCGAAAGAATACGCAGCTGCCGCCGATATTGCCGACGAGTCCGGTGCCGCCGCAGACTCCGATCGAGATCCCAGAGCGCACCACTTCCGTCACTCCGGATCACTTTCTCCCGGCTCACGACCACATCGATGAAGTTCGCGAGGAGAAGTTCTGCTTGTCGCAGGTGAAATATGATCATTTTTTTATTATCAGCGGATTGTCGTAATTCAACATAAAAGTCATCATTATTGTTTCTTTATCAGACATCCAAGGAACATGAACTAACATTTACATTCTACTTCGCTTTTTTTATTTTTATACTGTTACGGATTTAAATAAAATAACAGCTTGAATCTTACATTACTTTAAGTTTTTCTTACATAAAAATTCATCTTTCAATAAATGCAATAAAAATTGATAAGCAAGCGATAATAAATTCATGTTGATAGACTTTTAGAAAAAATGGATTAGGGAGAAATGTTTAATCAGTTAAATACGTGGGAGTAATTTTTGCTTAGGAAGGAATTAGTTTTTGAGAAAAATTTACTATTGTACAGAACAAAAGGAGGATTTTGAAATTGGCCCCTATTGAAAACATACGTAATTCGCATTATCCTTTAGAGCATAAAAAGACGTTTAAAAAAGACCGAAATGATTGTTTCCTATATGCTTATTACATGGAAGTAGAAACAGACGAGTATAGAAAGACCCGATTTCAATCAATTTTATTTAACTTCCCCATCATGCAAGGGAGTCAATTATTTTTAAAGTTTAATATTTTCTGTTAGCAACGATGTTGGCTTTGCACTTTTCCATTTTTATTCTGATTTTATTCTCGGCGAGGTCCCCTTTTTAAAAGGCATAATAAATACAAAAATAGGTATTAACCAAGTAAATTATAATGATAAGTGGAGTTCACTTGCAATAGGAAGTCCTATGATTGTAATTATTCCGTTCATGACACTACACTTAGATAATAAAACTAGAAATTTATTCATGGGAAATTCACTACATTGATTGAATTGCATGTGAAGATAAACACAGATATCCAATAGGTACAGGTAGAATTTGAATTTGAATGTCTGATCTTGTTGGGACATCATCTACTCAACACATTTTTCAAACCCATGTATCATAAGTCTGCGAATAACTGAGTAAATCAGTAAGTAAACTCGTTATAAGAAATTTTAATGGATTTGTGCAACATCACACTAATATTTTCGCCAATGAATATTATTTCCTAAAAAATGTCAAATAATCGAAAAATCCTATGAATCCCTCAATATCGATCATCTCAATAGTTATACCCAATGAAAATTGTTCAACGCGAAAGTCCGGACGAAATTAATTACGACGGCGAAAACCAGCGGGAGTTACAAGACAGGCTATAGAAGCTTTTTCTCCGGAACTCGTGCCATACACGTGTAGCACACATAATAGCGCAGTCGCCGGGCGATTAGGTACAACACGACTTCTAGCCGGTATATAATAAAACGCAAAGAAACGCGTGTACGTGGTAAATCGACGGCCCTCATTCCTCTAAATCATGCGGGAACTCGACATATAGCCAAGCTATACCAGCCATGGAAGGGGTAATGTGCGTATTTTCGTTGGCTCGTCGAGTCCCGCTACGCGCCGCGCCCGCGGCAGCTGACGTCGAATGCTGGAAGGTCCGAGCGCTGGCCGCTGCTGCTGTATTATATAGCAAAAGAATAAGAGAGAGAGAGAGAGAGAGAGAGAGAAGGTGAATGGCGTATGGCCGGCGCTATAAATATCATCTTTTACATGTATCGAAAGGCCAATATCTGCGCGCCGCGATTCTCTCTCCCCCTTTCGATACTTTTGTGCGTGACAATGGAGCGTTGTTTATTTACTCACGAGCCAGCAAGGAACTTAGTAATTTTCATTCTTTAGGGGCAAAAGGTTTTCAATGTTTTGTCGCGATGTCGCGCGTCTATGTTGTCGACCAAGTAAACAAGTGATTTTATTTTTAAATTAGTTTATCGCTGTTGATGACTTTTAGCGGGTTTTTTGATAGTTCGAAAGTCCATTTATCTTGACGATTTACTCGAGCTTTTGTACAATTAAGTTCGTCCTTCCGAACTAAACAACAAAATCACTTTACACGCGCCTCTTTGCTATATTTTAGAAATACGATGAAAGCTTGCAGGATTATTAATTCCGAGTGACATCACTATTTATAAAGCAGGAAATAAATGACTGAACACGATGTTTCTAAAAAAACTACGAAAATATTTGAAAAGTGCGTAAGGTTTGATCTGCGGGTTCAAAGAACTCGATGTATTCATCTCTTATACTAACAATAATAACTAAATTTCGAAACTCATCGATTAGTACATAATTATTTACGAATAAATATGATACAATAAGTAAATCTGTAATATCACGATAAAACTTTAGATTATTTCTTGCTGCATTTGCATATACTAATTCATGCGAATCTCTGAAATTTCACTAAAGCGATGCTCCCATTCCGCCGGCCTTGTATCGATTTCTCAACCTCAGCTCCCCTTTTTAAAATCCCACAAATTCTCGGTACACCAAAAAAAAAAAACCCCAAGCAATTTCGTCGCTCTGAAAATTTGTGGAAAAACGGCCGAAAAAACAAAAAAGCAGCGCCAAGCCGGTGACGCGCGAAAACGTAGGAGTAGAGTGGAGCAGCAGCAGAAGCAGCAGCTGAGGAGGCGAAAATTATCGAGGTGATCCTTGGTTTGGTGCGCGAGGCACATTGGCCGCGGCACAGCTTGCTGTCGGTTCGCGTCGCGCTTGGAGAACCGCCGCCGCGGAGAGTTTAGTGGCCGCCCGCGCATCAATCGAGCCAGTACAGACGACACAGCAGCAACAGCTTCTTCTTCGCACACACACACACACACATACACTCGCTCTCTCTCTCTCTCTCTCTCTCTCTCTCTCTCTCTCTTTCTCTCTCACTCGCTATCTTCCCGTCTCCTCGTTCCGTGCTTGATTTTCAAAGTCGCGACGAGTAGCCGCGCGCAGCAGTTGTGAATCGACTGGAGAGTTCAAGGAAGATAATAGAAAAGCAGCGCAGCCGAAGGATGCCTTCCTATCGACGCTCCTACACGACCAGCTACGGTCCGCCACCCGATAGGGCAACCAGCGAGAAGGAAGCCGCCGTTTACTGGGTAGGATATACACATATAGAGGGAAAAAGCTTTCCTCGCGCCTTTTTGCCGGGGGCTTGGGCTTGTTTTGATAAACAGCGATATGCGCGAGCGCGCGCCTCGATCGAGGACGATACGCACTTTTTTACTTACTCGCGTTCTTCTTATACGAAAGAGAAATTTTGGCAGCCGCGTCTTCTTTCCCATCGCTTACCAATTTTTTTTTTTCGTTTCTCTCTCGATGCGAAAGTTCGACCGGTGCCAAAATATCGCAAGAATCTCTTCGCTCGCGGCTCAAGTTACATCCCCGCGCACCAACGCGCCTTTTGCACATCGCGCTCTCGAACATCGTGCAGATAGAGAGAGGAAAAAAAAATCGGCGAATTCGATAGGCGACCAAAGAGAGGATTTCGCGCAGGGGTATATCGATGCGCGGCGAGCTGATGCTGCGCCGTTTTGCGCCCTCTCCGCGCGCACTCGTACACACCACGCTATTTTCGTTTTGCAGGGAAAATCTGGGTTACTAAAACACAAGCGCGCGCGTGAGAGAGAGAGAGAGAGAGAGAGAGAGAGAGAGAGAACGAGCCTATGCATCTCGCAGCCACTTTTCGCGCGGATCGCGTCATCGGTATAGGCGATAAATGCTCTCTCGCGACCGACCCTTTAATCTCTTTTTCATCTTACTCGCCGCCTGCGCGAAGCTGCGCCGAAGCGAACCGTGACGGGGGTTTAGTTTACGAGCGCCCGAGCTTCGATATTGCTATTGTCGCGGTGAAAAAGTGAGGCGACTCGATATGCCGATTCCCGAATTCCCTTTTTAACAGCTCCAATCGTGATCCAAGAAAATCCATGTTTACGCGGTAGTTGCCCAATAGCTTGTGCAAGAAGTTTAAGATTTCATAAAATGGCTTTTGGTTCATAGGGTCATTTGTGCATTTTTTCAAACTCAAATAAGCGTTTGAGCAAAAGTCATAAATCGCGAATCAATTTTAACTCTCCGAGATGAAACAAAGTCTTATAGATAACAAACATTGCGTGCTCCATCGTAACTTTATTCTTGGCAAAGGCTGCGCACAATTTATAATTGAATGAAAAATGAAAACCCTGTCGCAACGTAATTTTCCATAACCCAAAATCAAACGACGCCGCTGCTTTTTAATCCAACATTAGAAATTAACGATATCATCCGAAGTCTATTGATGGTTTTAACGCAAAATCCCTCTCGGTACCGCTTCGAGCCAACATATAGCGTGTTTTTTTCCACACGTGCGCTTTCTCTCTCTCTCTCTCTCTCTCTCTCTCTATCTTTTTCTTTCTCTCGTGTCGTAAAAGCCGGACTTTCCAGAAGATCGTTCGTCGCTCCACATTATGGCCCCTAAATCGTGTGTTTATCGCCGCTCATTCCTCACCGTAAACGCGACTCGTGGCTTAGCGCGCCGGTTAAATAATACACCGCTCTACCACCTTGAAGGAAGCTTGCAGGCTCGCGCGCGCCGACTTGGATGACGCGCGTCGACGAGCGAAAAAGAAATCCAGCGCGAGACTCTTCTTTTTCAACGGTCCTGCACAAAAAAAAACACACACACAAACAGAGAGAGAGAGAGAGAGAGAGAGAGAGGGAGAGAGAGAGACAGTTACGCACGTATAAAGTCGCGCACACACGACAATACACACACGCGCGTGTGTTATTTTTATCAAGCTCCGCGGGGCCTTGATCTATTTCTGGCAATATTCGCGTCCACTCGGCTTCTCGAGCCGCGACGAGCTTATACATACGGTATACGCAGAGAGAGAGAGAGAAAAGCGATTTCTCTCTCTCTCTCTCTCTCTCTCTCTCTCTCTCTCTCTCTCTCTCTCTCTCTCTCTCTGTGTGTGTGCGTGTGTAAGTCGCTGCCTGTCGCATAATATGTTCCTGACCCATTTGTGCAATATGGAATGTCCCCCGAATGTCGCTCGGCACCTATTGGTAGCCGCGACTACGTCCCAAAGTTCGTCGCGGGGCCGCATCTGGACATTCCTCGCGCAAGCACTGCACCGCAGAGGGGAGAGAGCGAAACGAGAGCTGGCTATATATTATCTCTGTTCTCTGTCGGCGCAAATATAGCTTTAGCCCTGCCCTTCGCCAAAGGTCTTCTCTCCAAGAGACTCGCTCCCGACTTTCAGCCTTGAAAGCGGAAGCGGAAGCATCTCTGTGGTTGCGTATATATATATATACATATATATACAATACAGATCTGTATATGTATATGCTTTATGCTGGTTTATGTGGACTCGAGATAAGAAGTAGCTGCGCGCGAACTTTAAGCCATTCTTTATTTCTCGAGTGCTTTATCGGATATAAATGGATTTCGCTTCTCTCTCTCTCTGTGCGTAGTAAGAGGTGTGCGCTTAACCGATAGATCAATGCACCGAGGCTGCGCTTCAATCGCTGCTATATATGCAGTGACGCGTGTTCAAATATCGAATGCACTTTGCGATAGGATAACAAATTGGTATAGGTTTATGTACGCGGTGTGCAGACTGTGCAGAGATCTGAGCTTCATTGGAAGTCTGCAAGAAATTTGTTTTATTGTCTTCTTTTATGTGGGGAAAGTTATTTTTACGAACTTTTATGATGGCTCGCAAGCATTTTATTTGCAAAATATTTACTAGTCTTATCTTGTAGCTTCATTTACGCGATATACGTTTATCTTGTGCATTTGATAATATTATCTTCGTTTTTAATTGATGGATTCGATAGAAGTAAATTCATGATTATTACCGAGCATGACCACTTTTTGTCATTTTATCCGATTACATTCTACCTTGAACCACTGAATTGCAATTATTTACTTTTTAATATATAAAATAGAGTATAAAAATCTATATTTCAAGCATGTCGGATGTACTAAATAACATTATTCGTTGCGTTACGTACTTGAAGAAATAAACTCAAGTTTTTGACATTCTGCTATAAAATAAAAGATAAAACAGTATATTTTTAGAACGATCGCATCATGTTTTTAACAGTGCCCAACTGCTCGAAAGAAGAAATACATTCAACTTTTATAGCTCAAAACTTTTCATTCAATAACCCAAAGCGAACAAACATTTTTGTCCGTGGCTGCTGCTGCTGCTGCCAATGCAATTTTCACTTAACCCGACCATTTCGGAGCTTCCTTTTACAAAGACGAATAAGCATAAACCTACTTGTCTCTATCTAAAATCAGCTATTACACAACCAACAAAGAAAACTCGTCATCGCATCTGTAGGTACGTCAAAGCCACGTAAAAGATGTAGTTCATAAAGCATAGCGATCCGCGCAACCCAAGCAAAAATAGTTAATCCAAGTAAGAAATTAAATCGCTTGGCGTACGATTCTCGTCCATGCCAAATGGCTTAAATATCCCTATCTCTCTCTCTACTCGCGTATCATACAGATGTTCGATGCCAAGTTCGCGTCCCGCGTAAAAAGTAAACGAGATAGGCGAAGAAAGTGACAAAAAGGCTGTGATATTTGGCGATGAGGCGGCGAGTATATACGAATTCCGACGCGCACCCTCACACTGTTTATTTTCGGTAAAGGTCCGAAATATCAATTGGGGCGATACGCGCAGTGGGTATACGATGTGCAGCGGGGCAAGCTCGTTACGTTGCAGCAACCTCTAATTGACAAGCCTCGGATGGCCCCATATAACGAGCGAAAAGAGCGGCTCCGCTATCGAAGCGTCGCGCGTCGGTCGCGAGCGATATTATTACGGAATGTCGCGGATTTTTCTTGGCTGGACTTCAAAGAGCTGCTCGACTGGCGAATAAATTCGTTAACGACGTACCTCGAGACTTTTCTGCGTGGCCGATATTATCTGAAAATACGTTGTTCTTTTTTTTATCAATCCTGCATTATACGCGTATCGATTTTTTTGTTTTTCCTGTATCTTGTGAAACTTGAATTCAAAGCGTGCTTTAAAGTAAAAAAAAAGTGTAGGTATACGATGGGCGAAGCTAGGCAAGCTAGACGATGTGTGGATACAGTTACACGTCCATGTGCTTAACGATTATGCAAATTTGATTGAATCAGTCTGTTACGCATCGACTGTATACACAGCGTTTGTCAGTAACAGCGGCGTTTTGGCAGCCACATTGCGTCGATACATGTATCTATACTATTAAATATAGATATACGTATATATAACTGGTTGAATGCCAATTCGCCTTGTTCTAAGAAACATTTCGTTATACACGCTTCCATATGGAAAGTTTTGAGAAAGTTTGATTTTTTAATATTAATTTGGAAAACAGCGAGACAGAAACGGTACCTACATTTGTTTTCCGTAAAACTTCTTCACCCGTAGGAAGTGAGCGAGCCTTGATAAAAATGCGATATTTGCACTTTCAGCCGTACCGTACAACGCCGCTGGTCCTGCCAGGCGCCAAAATCAAGAAGGATGCGTCCCTCGGCGAGTGCTACCTGCGCCACCACCCTAACCCGATGGTTAGGGCCCCGCCGCACCATTACGAGGCCGCACATCCCGAGGTGGCCATGAAGCAGAAAGTACGTACCTATATTCATTCGAATACAACAAATATCGCACCACCTCCTCACTGCCGCATTGAAAATACCACAAGACTCATTTTTCCGCCAGCTATAAAGGGGATAATAAATCCATCAGGTCGACAAAATATTCAATTATAACTATAACGGTTGATTTGAAACTTTTTTAAAACGCAAATTGAATGTTTTGCCCGAAATTAGGATACAATTCTATTGCAATTTATTCTTGCACACTATTTACCTAGATTGAAATGAATACAGATCAGATTCCATTCGTATATTACGTATATAAGAAATGTTTCGCAAAGCGAATCGAGCTTGTAGAATCGTCACGACCACTGTATTGCTTTATTTTCTCTTCCGTTTTACCACCGGTTAATATATATGTATTACGTTTTCTCTCGCTCGATTCGTATTTTCGTTCGTTCCGTATATTTTAAGCCGGCAAAGATTATGTAACTCGTGTTTATCGATGTTTATATATTCATGTGAACGTGTCACTAGGTGGCAGAATCTGTACTACAGCGAGTTTTGAGCCCTAATGAACTACCCAAGGTTTGCACAAATATTACCAACAATTTGAGTTTATCATAACGTTTCTTTTTTTACAAGCTTCGCGCGAATTCACCATTACACTCTGCTTTTTGTCACATGCGTTACGTTTGAACTTAATATATTATGCTTTTATGTTACTTTGATATGTTATTATTTATAGGCAAAGGTATAGGTCGAAAATCGAAAATTTCCATCATCGCTCTCTAATTATACTTTCTAATGTATAATGTTTAATTGCTTATACTAAAAATTGAATCCTTTTAACGAATTTGAAAAACCAGTGTTTTAATTTTTATAAAAATGAAATTCTTGGGAATAATATACTTAATTCTATGATCTTTATTAGCATTTATTTGATTTTTTTTTATAGATCTAAGTTATATATAGATCACTAAACAGCAAATATAAAAATAAGATATTTATGACTATTGAAAGATCCAATTTCACCACTGAAGGAGTCAGTTTGCTATTAAAAAGTGAAGGTGTGGCAACTAATATAGGATAATTATTTTACCTCATTCATTTCAGATAAATCCATTGGAGATGAATTACATACATTACAATATTTATCATTATATAATTTTCTAATTTTAATGATTATAGTTTAAGTAACAATCTGCTTTATTGGCGTGAATACTTGAAATAACTTTGCCAATGACTCGTATCACGCACAGATAATCATTTTCTTCTGTTCGACAGGTTGTGCACAAACCATATAATTCGCCGATCGGTCTGTACTCCGAACAAAACATAGCTGATACTATCAAATGCCAAGCCTCGGCCATACCGTAAGTAAATAAATTTCCCACTTTTATTTTCTTTACTTTACAAGTACTTCACTCTTCGTGTAACAAATGAATCACTATAGTTTATCTCTTTTTCGCATAATTAATCATTGTTATAAAATTCTGACAAATTAAAAAATTAATTATCATCATTAGTAAATACATATTTTTCATCTTCTTCCGTCATTGCATTTAATTTACATTTTTGCTATATTTTGTTGGTTTTTGTGACTGTTGGCATTAATTAATTGACATATCGGAACGCTTAAAACTGTAGCCGCTATGTTATGGAGTTTGCGGTAGTAGCATCGTCGTAAAAGCGACTAGAAAAATAACTCTTAACGCTTACTGCTTCTTTTACTTGTGATAAATACAATAAGGCTAAAAAAAAATAATCGAAAATTGAATTCTAAACGCGCACGGATTGTGGAACTCGGAAAAAAAGATCGTGAGACCAAAATTAAGAATATGATCTGCAAAAACTTTTTGATTTTTTTTTCATTATAAATGTTTACTCAAGTACTTTAATATATTTGCTTCTTTAATTCATTTATATTATGGAATATTAATTTCAAATAATTCAAGTGTATCTGTATATACATAGTTTTGATAAAAATACTGTTTTTATGAGATTTTAAAGAGTATGTTGTTTTCATGCTATAGATTAACACAAATATGTTTACATTACCACTAAAAGAAAGTTTTATGATACATACTAAACTTGAAATTTATCCAGTAAAAATTAAGACAACTAGAAAGTTCTTATATTAAATATAAATATAATTAGATAAAAAAAGCTGTATTGAAAAAAGTCATTGTTTAAATTCAATGTGCCGAATTTTTTCAGATATTTAAATAAAATTGTCAATTATTATTAATAAGCTTTGTGCAAATAAAAACCATGGCTAATAATCCAGATTTAAAAATGACCAGAAGGAGCATCTACACGAAACACACGTACACGCACACACATTGGTAAATGCGGTAAGACGAAGAGGCGAGCATCGAAGATTTACCAAAGCTCTTTGTTTGTGTTTCCAGCATTTTCATAGACTTTTCCTTCCTGAAACAAAAACAGGAAATCGAGCAGCAAGCAAGACGAATGAAAGAGCAGGCACAAGCCGCCGCTGCGAAGAACGTGTGGCCGCAGTTCAATAAGCCAAATTAAACGTTTTTACTTGCTCGACCGTTTTACCAAAGACTTTGTTTCTTCTCTTCTCCTTTATTATACGGATGCGCGACAATAACGCGTCTACGATTATTCAAATCGGATTCTTGTACCTATTACACAATGAAACCTTTCAACAAACGATATATTTTCGAGTCCGGAAATGAGAGTATATCTATAACGTGTATACACACACACACACACACATATATATTGAGTGCAAATACGGTTTGAGAACGATCTAAACGTTTTTATGTTAGGTATATATACGTATTAAAAAAAAAATAAAAAACAACCAAAACGATCGAATATATATATATAAACATAAAAGCAGTTTAAAATCATAATTGCACGTCTTGTGCTTTTGATCAATAAAAATTTGCATGTCAAGCGTAATTATAAGTAGTAAATAATCCTCGTAATATAGATTTTCACAAAGAATGTACTAACCAACGATGTATCTAATACCTATTCTATCTCTGTAAATAATATAATAATCAATCTATCTTTCTTATACCTTGAAATAAACAATACTGCGAATGGAAAACTATCAACTTCTCGCTTCACTCTACAGAACTGCTCGCAGAACTGTGTATAACTCGCGTTGTGCAATTACTATAGTAGATATAGCTGCTATCTAACTCTCGAAAATCTTTCTATTCTGTACCAGAAGGTATATGTTTTGAGTTGCACGCAAAGGATATATCATATTGTAGCTCGAGTAGAATAGACTTGTGTGCGCATGTGTGAGTGTGGTTGTTGCATTTTGAGGAGATATTTGTATAGTTAAAATTAGATAAACGGGTGCAGTACATAAAAGATTGTTCGAATGTGATCCATGCAGTAGGAAGCCAGGCAAGTTTGATCCGAACCAGAGCGAGGCCTACAGGGCTCTGCAGGAGGAGGGCTACGACGATCATCCCCAGCATATCAGTCAGCCGACCCGCCAAGGTGTCTTCGCGCCACAGAGGACCAGAAATAGCAAAGTATGACAAGCGCCTTATGACATCTTCTTTATTTATCACTTTGATTAGACATTTTTTTCTCTTTATATTCTAATCGAAATGAAAAATATAAATCTATACGTGAAATATGATATACGAAAAATATGAATTGAAAGTTTTTAAGAATTCATGTAGTACCGTAAACATTCTGATAATCTATTATCTTATTTAAAATATCAATTTTTTTACATTTTTTATAGCCGGCTCCATTCCGACCAAAGAGTCCTGCTGTGAGTATCTCAACTGATGCTTCAAATATTAAATTAAATTTGTTTATATTTCTAAAAATTGCATTCTACTTTTGTCTTATATTCTGTTCGCAGGTCAATATAGTAGACAATGATGGCGAGACTATTCATCAAAGCAACAGCTTTAAAAGGATCATGTACAGTGTTCTTGGACAAACAGATTACTAGACCAGCAGAGGAGAAATTGGAATAAATAAGATGGATTAATTTTACGAACACGCATCTGACATTCGCTACAAGAAAAAGATTATTTAATTTCACGTATGTGATTCATCCCACTTGCTGATGATTGCATCGCTTAAAAAAAATAAAAAAGAAAGAGATGAAAAACTTTTATTCCGATCTAAAATCGCGGACAAAATTGTAGACGAATGCAGATCAGAGATTTTATTTTTACACGCAAAACCGCTCTCTAGATCAAACTTATTTTTTTATTCCTATTAAAAAGTCCAATGTTTAGTTTCTTTCATTTTTTTTCATAAAGTCGGTAACTCTGCGCTAGCTCACTTGTACTTATGGAAACTTGTACTTATTGAATGATGAATACGTTAATTAATATGAAACGAATGTAAAAATGCTTTTAAAACGAGTTAACCAATGACTAATAAAGTCAAGTTTAAAAGACACTACTCGTGCGCGCGTGCTTATGTATATATGTAATAAGTTTATTTCAAATCAAATTATTGTAAGAAGATTCTATGAAAATAAAAGAATTAACAAAGAAGTCTCGTAATTTTTTCATGGCCCAAAATTATGAATCGATGCTGCCTATCATGAATAAGGATTTTTGTAGGGGGACAGGTCCGTAAGGCATATTTCTGGTGGAAGATTTAATTTAATTGCATACTGAATTTGCTACAATGAAGTGCAATGTAAATTTGTTCTTTTTTCTTAATTAATAAAATATAATTTATTACTAAATTTAACGTTTACCACCGGATCTTCAACTATTTTTTTTTCACATTTATATGCTTAAGTATGTATTGCACACGGTTCACCAGTTAAAACCGTGCATCCAATCGTCAGCGCATTACATATTGGACATAAAATCTCTATTAAGTATCACTGAGAATTTTTGCTTTAAAATAAGTGCGACTTCATTTGTTAAATCACATCTAGTTCCCGCCAGAAATGACAAACGACTATGTCGTAGCGCCATTGTATGTATTTTCTCAATTTTACAATTTTTTTGTAGTTTTTTTTTTCATTTTGCTGTTAAATTTTTGCTTTTGTTCTTTATTTGGTGCAATTGTCCTCCGAAGTATGAATTTGATTCATTGATGAAAATACCTTATTAATATAAGGAACTCATGAGTGAAATACTGCTTTTGCAGATTATGCAGTGTCCAATATGAAGTAGCCTTTTTTCAAAGTAAATAAATATTAAAACGTACATTGCAAATATCATCGCCTCCTCCGTTACATTATACATACAAATGAGCCACCATTTTTTAGGCACAATGCCATATAGCACTCAACGATTGGCCAATCGCTTAACTTTTTACAAAACACAGCAACTATAAAAAATTAAAACGATTGGCGGTCCATTTTTTCTATTTTATAGAAAACTATCTCTTCAACATCGCGTTCAACGTCATGCGGAGAATCTCCTAGTGTAACGGAATCGTGTGCACGCTTAAGCGCATTCATCTTACAAGATCAGCGTTTAAGTTTAAAATAATACTTTAGTATGTAGTTTTATTACATGTCACGAAATTGCTTTTAAGGACACATAAACAGAAAAAATACAATTTATTTTTGCACATGGCTATCTAAACCAATGCGTAGCTCAAATAATTAAATAGATTAATTTTAAAATACAGCCAATTGGCTAACTACTTAGATACAAAGCTAAAAAGACTTTCGAGGATTTGGTGTACGTTACATTAAAATTTGAGCTTCGCATTGATTTAAATGTCACTAACGCTGCTCGTTATACTAATAGCAAAGCGCTATGAAAATTATTTAAACAAAAAGGATGATTTAATTTTTTTTAAATATTTATAGCGCGGGCGATTACCGTATCAACATTAGGGTAGAGAAGGAAAATAAATAAATTCTGTTTTATACAAATCTACGAAGAGTTAAACGTTTAGAGAGTCATCTAACAGTAGTTTTAATTCTTTGAGATGCTGCATTTTGCTGCCGGTGGCCGGTGACGCTGCGGTGGGACGGCCAACGTACCTATAAAAATGTAAATATGTCTTATTAATATCCTGGTAAACTAAATTTTATATTATTTTGGTAAAGGTTATATATCTGCCAACTCTGTTAAATAATTCTGTTAAGGTTACCTAACAGTTCTTGTCTTTGGTTTCGATGGTTCTTTCGAATCGGATACAGAGGCAGCAGTGGATTCTGCTGGTTTGGATGACGAGAACAAGCTACTTAACCATCCTCCACTATTATCGCTTGCACTCGCACTTGCCATACTGTAACACGGCCCAAATTTTTTACTCTATATTAAACTTTACGACTATTTATGAGGGAATACAACAAATACTAAATTTCTTTCTTGTTAGAAATTTGCTAAAGCAGACTATAAGACTACATCTCGTAAGCTGAGCAAGTTTTTTCATTTATAACGTAAAAAATAGGGGCCATATAAACAGTGTATAATGTAAAGGTAAAATAAAAATGATAACTGACAAATAAGTAATTTTTTATACAAATAATACAAAAAAAAACACTGAAATTTATGGTACGAGTGCAAGCATATAATTTTTATTAGTATAAAAGTACATAGTACTATTATACTTCGCAAAACGCAAATCCGTGAGACCATATATAATTGCATAAAAAATAATATTTTCAACAAAAAATATATTTCTTATATTTGTCAAACATTCTGTATGATATATAGTAAGTTAATAGGTGTATTCTCTAGAATAATAAAGATTTTAGTTGTTGAATTAAAACTTCAAATCATATCATAAGTAATAGGTGTCATCATTGACACCTATTACTATGTCAAAGCTTAAACATGTACAATCATATCATTGTACATGTTTAAGCTTTACTCATTTCATCATTTTAATAAATATCACTAATACTAGACGAGTACTTCTAAATTGATCCAAAATTACAAAAGTTCGTTAAATGTAAAGAAAGTAACGTTGGACAGCGATTAGACAATATCAATTATACGTTTCTCAAGAATTTGTTAATACGATCTCAAGTTAATTTTCAAAGAGTGTTAAGAAGTGCATACACGTTTAAAAATAAACTTGAAAATTTAGTCACAACTTTAGATGAAACAAAAAATATTCCACTTACGAAACAGGTCGGATTCCGTTAAGAGCAGTGTGGAATCTGGGTTGAACGTACGCCCAGGCTCCTTGGTTCTTAGCTTCCTCCTGAGACCAAACTAATTCTGCATTAGGATATTTCGCCACTTCTTTCTTTATTAGGTCGTACGGGAATGGAGAAATCTATAGAAAAAGAAATTAAAAAATTAATTCAAGTATACTAAATAAAAAAAATACTAGTATTGAACTTTTTTACAGAAAAATATTTACCTGTTCCACCCTAGCGATCGCGACACTTTCGTCCAATTTTTTTTCCGATCTCGCCTTCTTCAAGTCGTAGTAAACTTTTCCAGAGCAGAACAAAACTCTCTTGACTTTGTTAGGATTCTGAGCTGCAACACCTTCTTCTGGAATAACTCTGAGGAATTCAGTGCCTTCCACCATCAAGTCGAAGCTCGAGCGCGCCTCAGGATGACGAAGCAGCGATTTTGGTGTCATGAGAATTAAAGGTTTGCGGAAGGGCAACGCAATTTGTCGACGAAGAATGTGGAA
Source organism: Megastigmus stigmatizans (assembly GCA_900490015.1). Lineage (NCBI taxonomy): Eukaryota > Metazoa > Arthropoda > Insecta > Hymenoptera > Megastigmidae > Megastigmus > Megastigmus stigmatizans. The sequence goes on along the minus strand of UELV01135410.1, from coordinate 9,796 downwards.
AAGATTGGCTGGTGTACTGCAGTTAGCGACGATCCAGTTGATGTCGTGGAGCTGTCGGACGGCGAATTCTTCACTTTCTGGTGGGAAGTAGTCCGGATCATCAGCCGACATTTGCAGGAATCTTTCGAGACGAGCGCTAGAGTGCTCAGGGCCCTATAAACAAATTACAATAATTTCGGTTGAAGAAACATATTTCAAAATAATGAAATTAGTTTTTTAATGAATTACGTACCATTCCCTCGAGACCATGAGGTTGCAACATAACAAGACCAGATTGTCGTACCCATTTGGCTTGACCACTGCTGATGAACTGATCAATGATACACTGAGCGGTATTGTTGAAATCTCCGAACTGTGCTTCCCAGATGACCAGAGCATTAGGATTCGTCATCGAGTATCCCAATTCGAATCCTGAAAAGTAAATACATAAAAATAGTCAAATTTTGGTCGGTGTAAGAAAACTTGTTTCATACTGTTTTATAGAAAGTGTAATTACCAAGAACGCCATATTCAGACAAGGAACTGTTGCAAACCGTGTAAGGAGCCTGATCTGGGTAAAGATAGCAGAGTGGCCGGTATGTGGCTTTGTCGACAGTTTGATGGTGCAAGACATGATGTCTGTGAGAGAATGTTCCTCTCTCCACATCCTGACCCGACAACCTCACGTGGATACCTTCTTTAAGTAGCGAACCAAATGCCATAGCCTCACCAAGCGCCCAATCGATCTGTCGAGTCTCAACCATTTCCATTCGAGATTTAAGAATACGCTCGATACCTAAATAACAAAGTATTTCAAATAACATTTTTTAACCGGTAATTTTAGGTTAATTAAAATATATAAAAATCACTATTTTTAATGCTTCATGCTGACCTTTGTGGATTACAAATTCAGCAGCGTTAGGTGGTGGAGATGAGAATTTCTTTCCAATGTGAACAAGGGTGTCTTCTTTAATACCCGTTGGCGAAGATTTAAGAGGGTCTTTTCCTTCGAAGAATCCTGACCATGGAGAGTCCAGCCAATCTTTGTATTTGATGTGAGTTTCTTGTTTGGCGTTGGTATAGGCTTCTTCGCAGATTTTCTCATATTTCTCATGAACTTGCTAAAATATACGCGAGATTGAAATTTATTTTGGTTTAAATATTCACGTGAAACAGTTATTTACTAAAGTGAAGCTTACCTTAACTTCCTCCTGTGTAACAACACCTTCGTCAACGAGTTTCTTGGCGTACAAGTCAATAGCTGGTGGGGTATTCTTAATTTTACGGTACATAAGGGGCTGGGTGAACATCGGTTCGTCGATCTCATTGTGGCCATTCCGCCTGTAGGAGACGATGTCAATAACAACATCCTTGTGGAATGTCGATCTCCATTCAGCGGCGACCTTACACACGTGCATCACAGCTTCCGGATCGTCTGAGTTTACGTGGAAAATGGGTGCATTCACCACGCGAGCAACGTCTATTGTAAACAATGAAAAATAAATTATTTAAATGCAATATAAATCAGTCGACACAAATAATGTTAAAATATTAAATGTCAAATTTGTATGTATACCTGTGCAGTATGGCGATGATCGAGAATGCCTAGGATCTGTTGTGAAACCAATCTGGTTATTAACGACAATGTGAATTGTTCCGTGAGTCGTGTAGTCCGGCAAATCAGACAAGTGCATCGTTTCGAAAACGACACCTTGGCCGCAAAAAGCAGCATCACCGTGCAGAAGAATAGACATGACCTGAGCATAGCAAGCAAAGAATAGAATTAAAATAACGAATATTAGACGGTCTACTAATACTTTTTCATTTAGTAAAATTAAAGACCTTTTTGCCTTCTCCGTCTCCGCGATAGAATTGTTCCGCACGGGTTTTGCCTTGGACTACAGGATCAACGGCTTCCAAGTGCGATGGATTAGCTACAACAGCCAGACGAATGTTCTTGTTCGTCACGCGGTTCAAACGCTCGATATATGTGCCGAGATGGTATTTGACATCACCGGACCCCTAATAAAAATTGATGAATAGGATAAAAGATATTAAAAATTTCCATTAATTTATATCTTTAGAATTAAAACATTAAAGAATGTAGCTTACGTCATCTGCAGCTTCAAGAGCAGCGAACTGCGTAAATATTTGATTCAGAGGCTTGCGACAAACATTAGCGAGAACATTAAGACGACCTCTGTGCGGCATTCCCATGACGATGGATTCTACGCCCAATTCCGTGGACTTATCAATGATTTGCTTCATCGCGGGAATCAGAATTTCACAGCCCTCAAGACCAAATCTCTTTTCAGATGACCATTTACGCGCCAAAAATGCTTCAAACCTGTAAAAAATATGCGTAAACGAGTGCAAAAAACTTATACGTAATTAACGCTTTTTTTAAATTAAAATTTACATAAAATTACAAAAATGATAATACCATTTTTTAGAGCATAAGAATAAATAAATTTTAGAAATGAATACTTTTGTCTCTTCAATTTGAGTGAAGCATTAAAAAAGGCAGTTAAAGTTGGTTATATAACAGAGGAAATGTGTCTATATATTCAAATCTGTTTATATCGTGCCACTTCTACTTCACAAATATAAATAAAATTCAGGGTTCGTATTTCACGTTTAGAATAGTTAAAACCTTTCTTTTAAATTCCGTACTTTCACTTTCTTTGATAAATATGTTAAAAATAAATAAAGCGTAGTATGCCTTAAAAATTTTTCGTAATTGTCTAAATCTTATGAATGTAATTAAATTTTAAAATGAAAAAGTATACCAAATATTATTTTGGTCCGTTAAAATAAGTTTTGAATTGAAACAAAATTATTATACCAAATGTTAATAATTCTTTGCCAACAATTTTTTATGAAGTTAACCGTTTAAAAATAATAAAACGATGGTAGCAATTTATCGAAGCTTATCCATCTGTATCTTAATCTGCCTATTTTCCTCGGGAATGAGTCAGCTTAAAATAATTCCCTAGTAAACAAGGCAAACAAGTTTATAGCAAATGGCTATTGTGTCACATAACTCTAATAACCTACGTATAATGTAGTAGAAACATTAGTTTTCTAAACTGCATAAATAAAAAGAAATGTTAGGAATAATTACATAGTAGCACGGGAGAGTCGAGCCAGAATTAGACGCTTCTCGTCATTGTCGATCTCCATGACTCGGGGTGTTTCCATTTTCTGCCGAATCCAATTGCACTGTTCCAGCGAATTGATGAACATGAATTCGACTCCGATGTGTTGACAGTAGGTCGACTCCAATCTTTTCAGGATTTCTCTCAGGGGCAGAGATTTCTCATTGCCGCCGATGAAGGTGGTGGATGGCAACTTGAATACGCGATCCATATCTGACTCCTCTGTTTTTTTGTTTGGAAAAAATGCATTAAAATACAATTGCATTAAATGGAGAGAAGAAATATTCTTAACTGTTGCAGTTTAATGATGATGTGTATTATGTGATGTTTTGTTCGTTTTTTATATGTATATAGAAAAAGGATTATTCATCTTCTATCACTTAACAGTAAAACTTTTTAAAGCTCGAATAATAAATTACTCGGCTACGAGTTTCTATCGTGTGATTGAATTATCTGAAACTGATACTGAAAATGATACTTTTTGAATGTTAATGATAAAAAATCGATGGAAATAAAAAATGAAACAATTTGTGGAAATGATTTTCGTATATTAGGTAATTAGATTATTTTGACGTTTAAAGATTCAAATCAAAGTCATGTTATTTCTGTGACCCTTTTTTTTTTCATTAAATTGTCTAACGCATGCATTCAGTTTGACACAGCAAGTGTTTAAATCCTAAAAGAGTGCATCACTCAAATTACAATAAATAAAATAAAAAGTGGAAAAAATAAATAAATCAATCGATAAACAGAATTAAAAAATAAAATGATTCGGAACTTGTATAACAATGAAGAGAAGCAGAATAAAACATAAATGTATTTTTATATGGCATTGAGATATATGTAAAATGTGTATGTTCTGGCGTGTAATAATAACGCGTTTACTTTTTCTCTCTGTTTTTAAATAAAAGCTGCACAAAAAAAACACCTCAAGCATGTTAGCACAAATAATAAAGGGAAAAAAAACTCGTTAAGACACTTTCTGCTCTCTGATTTTCTGCCTTTGTTACAACAGTTAAGATACACATAAAACTCAAAAGACGCTTATAAACATTATAAATCATGACACAGAGTCTTACGAAAGTTCTACGTAGATTCTCGGAGAAAATGTTTCTTATCCAAGTACAAAAAAAGAGTCAAAGATTACCCAAGCACCCGCTATACCAGCTAGAAATAAAAAAATTGAACCGGACACAGTCAATTCTTCAGTGCTCACCCGTACAGATATCTAATATATATATGAAGCATCGAATATATTTGCAATTATATTCTCAGATAAGTTAAGAAAGAATGACCGTCTTTGGCGATCTTGTAAGTTCGTTAAATTTTTTTTATTTTCATTACCACATACTTTGTGTAAGAGCGGCTACTCGATATCGAAGGTCTTGAGCGTAAGTCGTACGAGGATTCTTCCCTGTGGACATTAATTAAACTCAAGCTAAAAAGAAATTCACTTAGACCTCCGAGCGATCGTAATTTAAAGCTAACGTAGCTTAACTTCGCTATAGACTTTACAGATTTTATTTGTGTTGCACTTTCACGTCAATACAGGGAATCGTTACTGAATTTTCCATAAACAATTGTAAATGTAATAGTTAAAAATTAATTTATGTATACTATATTTTATATAGATAATAAAGCGCAAAGTGAAAATAAATAATTCCTGTTAAATTTGCAGTGAATCGCATCTAGCTGCTTGATAAGAAAAGAAAAACTCAAGATATAAATAAAGTGTGAATAAAAGGAAATGAGATGATGAAGTGTTGAATATTACTTAATAAAGAGAAACAAAATAAAAATGTGCTTTAATGACATGTTGGAGAGCTTTCGTTAATTTAAAATGTCAGTCGATTCATCGTCATAACTGATCGCATCCTTCCTGAAATCAAAATCAATTTCGTAGACTGGACGGCAAACGCAGCTGCTGCGCATTCCAATTCATCGAAACAACTGCAAATGCTTTATTTAATTAGACTTATCGCAAAAATCACTCGTTATAATCTACTTAGTGATTGATTATGCAACGTGCGCTGATAAAGACTTATCGTGGATAAACAAAGTGCGACGCAGGTAAATGAAAGCAACGTACTTTTAAATAGACAAAAGCCATCCAACTGTCTGGATTTGGATAATTACAGATATAGCATAGAGCAGAATATTGTAATTTCTACTCCCTTAATCCGGTCCAGATAAAAGATAGAACAATTTCCCGCAATTCCGTATCGTTTCTTATTTTCTCTTATAAAGAAAAAATTAGTTACGCTCTTATTGTTCAGCTTACCAAATGAATAATAATTATAGAGCAACTCTTGCGGGTGCCGGTCATCGAGATCAGCGCTGTTGATGCCCAGTGGGTCCAATTTAGCGATATGATGACCACGGATCTGTCAATTGGAAGGCCGCATTTTTACCGGCCGTAAATATTTCTTAGCTCTTATACAATTACTTTAAATAGCATAAATTTAAACATTTGTTTTCTTTCATAGCGACACTCTCAACGGTGTAATAGTCCAAGCTCAGTTTTTGCGCTTCACTTTACAATGAATTTGGTACTTTTACTGTACACAAGTTTGGAAACGTTATTTCAATGGACGCTTGTGAACACCGTCAAATGCTCGCTAATGAAATTAATTGTAACTTATATTCAGTGGTTTTCATCATGTAATCGTCATATTGAGTTTGACTTTGGTAAAAGTAAGCAGATATAATTGACCACCTAACACCTCCCATATAATAAATAAAGTGGAAATGACAAAGCAAAATAATAAACTAAAATTAAACGGTTGTGCTGTTAGTATATAATGCATGCGATTGACAAGGCATGCAGGATTAATGTTGAACATAAAGTAGAAGTAAGAATAGGAGCAAAAAGCGTCATCAGAAACATTCAAAATTTGCGTCTTACCTTCCTGTTATAATTTTGGGTCATAAATAGTCATTTACATTGTCAAAGTGAAAGATTTATTGATTACCAACTGTATTTTAAATGATTTTAAACGTGAACTCAAAGAAACAAATCTAAAAATGTGCTTCTAGAGATTAAAAGCATAATATTTTCAAATTCATTTATTATAGATCAATCATCTTTATCATCACTGAAAAACAGTCAATATTTGAAATACCCTGCTAATCTCAGCTAAGAGTTTTAAGAAAATTTTCAGTATCAGCTATATCCATTGTAACAATGACTCTATTAATTAAGTTCTTCTATTCTATGAGACATCGATACAACAATTAGAATGAATAAGGGTATTTAAAAAAAAAAAAAAAAATTACCAACAAATGAATTTGTGTAAGTGTAAATAATGCAAGTGAAGGTGTGAAAAAAATTTAAAGTTGAGCAAACACAGAAATCATACACAGATCAGATATTGTATCACACTATCGATGAAAATGATAATGGTTGATTCATTGAACGGTTACCATGAGATAATAAACTTCAGCACCTTCACTGCTTTGAAAATTTGAATTAATGATTTCTGTTAATGAAAATGAACACGCTCGAAGCCTTACCAAGCATATACTGTCGTAGAACTTGTTCCGGAGACCCCTTGCGAGCCGCGTAATGTGTGTGTATCAAGTCAGTTCGCATGATACCCAATGGATCCAATTCGGCAACTAAGTGACCTCGAGCCTATATGCCAACGAACAATTCCCACAAGAATTCCCACAAATAAATAAATGTTGTTTTTAACTGAGGGTGAAATGGAGACAATGAAGGAATCTAGTTGGTTTATAACACATTTATAATCTACAACAATAATACCCTCAAAAATAACTATTCTGTACAAAAATATCAGTATTAACATGAAGGAAGTCCTTTTATTATTAGGGGCTCTACTTTTTTTTTTCACTATACATTTAATGAATAATTTAAAAACTGAGAAATATGAATTATAAATAATGTTATTGTAAATTAATAGTTTTATGACAAGTCCTCTCAAAATTTTTATTCATTCATTATGATTTTAAAATTATCTGATGTCCCAAATTTTCATATTTAATGATAAAAACCTTGAACAATGAATGATACATATACATGTCCAATTTATAATTCCATGCAAATCAGCTGATTTTAAGATTTCCCTAGACAGTAAAACACATTAATTTTGCATTCTTATTGAATTCATGCTGCTTTTATGGCAGAAAGTATAATGTAAATGAGCATATAGGCCTATTTCAAACAAAGCAAAATATTTTTCAACGTGCCTTTTACATGAATAACTGTGGAACAATATCAAATCTGTCACCTCAATTGTAAAAATAAAAATAGATTAAACAATTAATAAATAGTTCATCTACTGTTTAAAAGTTTGCAAAAAAGATTGTAAATTAGGAAAAAAATATTGACAAAAAAATGAAAATTAAAATTAGTGGGAGGTGCTGAGTGTGGTTGAGCTGTTAACGTTTCACTCTTGCCCTGGTAAATGTCTGGAAATTGGTCTGGTGTTTGTTAAATTAGAATTGCTAATCGATTATTGTTGTCTGCCTGTAAGACGATTGAGGTTTCAGATTTTGTAGTAACAAGTAGCAGGCGCATAAATCGACCTTGTTTGAATTCAAATGTAATTTTCCAGTAAAGCGTATAAAGATCTTGCTAATAGCCACGAAGTAGTAGTCCATAAAACATTAGTTTTGACTTAGAAAACACTTCTCAACATTTCCTTACCTGGTAAGAACGAATAATAGCTTGCACTGCAAGGTGGTCATCAATAACTTTTTCATTTAGTGGTGCTTGACCAAGTTGCGATCCACCACCCATGGGTAGAAGGGCACCAAGGGGAACTTGATTGTAATTAGAAGCAAGTGATGGAGGAGCTTGATAAGCCAGTCCAGGTGCAGCTCCAGCCGTGCTGTTGCGGAAGAAAGTGTCCCAGGACTTTCAAGAAAGTAAATCACATTAATTGGTTGTTATAAATCTAATAACTATTAAAAAATGTGTATGAATAAAATAAAGCTTTTTTTCCAGAACATTATAAAAATTTCTGTAAAATTTAAATTATCATTAAAATTGAAGATTGATATAATTCTGAACTTTTGATATTTATAGCTAGAAATATTTTTGTAATTAATGCTGTTAATACATACAATATGGACACTGTGTGGATCTTGTAGCCAAGCATTGTACATTTCTTCCACATAAGAACTAGTACTTCCATTTAGAAAAGGTTCTGTAGCAACACGACTGTTGTGACGACGTGTAGGCTCTGAAACCACAATTTGACTAGTTCTAGTCAGGGGATCGCTTCTTACCAACCATGATGCGAATTTCTTGGCTCCACAAACCCTTGGAGCCAAAGGGGTCAGGGAATTAAACACCACCCGAGCCTTATACATTTTGACCTGGAATCACCAATTTATTATTACATAAAAATACAGATAGTTGAAGTATTTGAGTAAATTAAAAAAATAATTATTAAAATAAGTGGATATATAAATAAACATAAATAAATAAATAAATTACTAAAGTAAGAACAGTCTTAAAAATATTTTACTCTGAGTAATAAGGATAATAGCTGAAGTTTATTTTACAAAGGTAAAACATATGCATGCTCTGTGTACATTAGCCATCATATTTAAAGCAATAAAGTATATGTTCAATGACTCAGTGTTATCTGCAGCAGACAATGTTTTATCAATGTCCTCATTCAACCAATTAGATGTCAGACTTTGTTCTAATGACGACAATGATATTCTTTAAGAAAAATGTAAACGTTATACAAGCTTTTTTGCACTTGCTGCAAATCATGTTTTGATTAATTATCAACATAACTTATTTTAGTCATAACATTTTATGAAAAAACCATTTGACTAACTTCTCAATATGTTTAAATAATTTTATTGTAATTTTCTAATTACTATATAGTTTTCTAACTACTGCTATTACTGAATATACCTTTAAATTTCTTAGGCAAATTCACAAGTTACGAAATCTTTAGAGCTTTCTTGTAACATTGTGCAAAGTTGTGTAATGTGCCAATTTTTAAAATAAACATATGTCGAAATCAATCATGCTAATCAATCATCCAAAAAATAGTGCCTATATCGTATGAAATCTTTAGCAATGCAGAAAGAAATTAAAAACATATAGAAACACACTATACTATGTTTTTCTTAAGATTAACAGATTAACTTGGTTTCAGTGTAAAGACAATAAATCCTGATATCACAGATCAAGCAGTAGCTATGACAAATGCTGTGTTGCAATGTACCTATGTATATATAGGGAAAAACTCGAACGTCTATAATGTAGCACAGAAACGTCGCTAGTACTTCTCGGCTAACACTGGAAAATAGCAGAAAGAACCGAGTGCAGAGTAAAGTAACAAAAAATGAGGTGCAATGGGTCGGGGCTACCGCAAGAGTGAAAGACACTTGTGTGACACACTTACGCAGCCGGAGATAAAAGTTCTAGTTAAATGTCAATGTCATGTGACGCGTTGGGCACTGTACCACCATAGCCTCGCTCACTAAACGTTGGTGGAGAGAAAAACTGGGATACGCGATCGCAGACGGCAAGGGCGAGACTGGTGGGTCGTAGGAAACGTGGCGACCACTGGAGGCCACAGCCAAAAAAGCGCGAGAGCGGATACGGATCTCGAGTGAGAGTAGAGCGAGCCCCCGAATCCACTACGCATTCGCTACATACATATATATAT
>UELV01135387.1:0-17605 GCA_900490015.1 Megastigmus stigmatizans | reverse complement strand
CAATAATGCTGTGCCTACTGCGAAAAGGTGCCAAATTATTCCCAAATTCACGTACCGTATCGTTATCGTCAACAAGTATTATGTCAATCCATGTATGAGATGTGTCGGTATGATGCGTTGAGTCGTGCTGGATGATCTTAAGAGAGAGTTCATTCGAAAGATTCCTAATAAACTGCATCACCACTCGCCGCTAACATGTCTGCATTCAAATCCCCCATGATAACTTTATGGCTGTAATTACCGCATAAATCTCGTAAGGAGAAAAGAAAATCAGGGTCTCTATTAAAAGCAATTTTCGGGGTCGATAAACTAATCCCGCCAAGATTGGTGGTGAGTTGCCTCTTTGTACCTCACACATGAGGAATTCCGGTATAAATGGTTTCATTGGACCCGTACTTTTTGATGTAGACAAAACTTTGACTTTGAAGTCATTTCTGATATGTAAGGCAACACCACCGCCATGGATGTTACGGTCTTGACGCACGAGACTGTAACCCTCAATCTGAATGAGACTGTCGTCGTCGACTGGGCCAAGCCACGACTCCGCGATCCCGAAAAGGTGGTAAGGCGGACCGTCAGCAAGAAAATGACGGACTTGCTCAATGTGAGCTTTCAAAGTATTCACATTGAGAAAGCCCGCCCTCAATTCTCCCTCCATCGCCCCACCAGCAGTGCCCCGCTGAAGTCATGCAGAGGATACAGCGCCCTTAATGTTAGGCTGGCCGCACCCCTCCTCGATGTTAACTCGAGCAGCAGGGTAGTCAAACCCTCCACGATAAGCATCATATATCACCTGCAGATCTGCAGCGGAGGTGAAAATATGCGCCCGCTCGCCTCCCCTCCTCCTGGACAAGAATCTCCCACCACTATGCCAGACATATCTAAAGCCCAGCCTCAAAGCAAGCTGCTTGAGGCCCAAAAATTTGCGATATGTTTCTGAATTCAGCATTTCATTAATAAAAATTTCCCTGTCTGGCAAGTGCCTGACAGACTCATGGTCAGGAGAAGCAGATTTAACGTCCCTGGTGGTAATATAATTATTGGCGCGCGAACATTTAGCGCGAATGATCTCTGAAACGCGCTTACTGCTGGCGAGCCTAACTACACAAGACGGCGGTCTTCTCGATCTCGACGCCGTGCCACTGCCGGTCTCCTCTGACCCCTCGCCGCCCGCACCTCGAGGCTGCAGGACGCGAGCCCCAACTACGTCCTCCCTAGCAAGCGTAGGAAGGACAGTGCTGAGCACTGCTAAGGCAACATTTTCAAAATTGACATTTAAATTTTTTTCATCCAAAATACCATTTATAAGGATTTTACAGTGCTCAGCACTCTCGATAGATCCCAGAGCTCTCACGGCACGAGCGACAAGATGGTGCAGATTTATGTGTGGAGCCCAACGAGACAAACACCTGCGACTCGTTATTTATATTTTCGTCGTTGATATTTGCAATATGCTCTTGATTTTTATTCTTATGCTTAATTTTAATTTTACTATTATGTTATACTTGCGACATCGTCGACCATCACAGAAGTTTTATCCAAAAGGGAATTTATTTTTTCTTTTAATAAATTATTTTCATGTAGCAACATTAGCCGATCACTATGCAGCCGCTCCAGCTGGGTTGACTGCACATCCAATTTTCGCTCAAGAGAGGATACCTGAGAAATAAGTTTATGAATCAGCTCATCCGTTGCTGGTACGGTATTTGGCTCATTTATATATTTAACAAGTCTACGCTCTATTCGAGATTCGAGATCCAATGTTCGCCAAAGAAAGTCAAACTGCATTCCCATTAAGTCAAGAATGCTCGACGATACGCAAGTATTTGTGGCGCAAGTTGACGAAACGTCCAGAGTCGTCGCAAGCTTCGCGGGAGTTGAGGTGTTCACACCGCCCAAAGATGTATTAGGCGCCTGCTCGCTGGCAACCCGTCGTACGCTCGCCAGCGTATCCCCACTCGCACCGCTGCCGATGAGCGATTCTCCTTGCAGACTACCAGTAGTGCCGCTGTAGTGTAGAGGGGCGGTGGAAATTTTGGGTGGGAACATCGGCTCCTCTCGCGCGCATGTGTTTGGTTTCGCGCTTGCTCGCTCATCAGTCTCTTTCTCTCTCTCACTCTCGCTGCCCGGCCTCGACTTTGCTTTGTTATTATTCGCGCTCACATACGCGCTTGTGTTGCCGCTTGTGTTGCCGCGATTTCGGCATTCCAAGCAGACATAAATATATCTTTTGGTCTGCTTAGACTTTACAGAGGACATGCACGAGGCATGACCACTCCGGCTACATTTAATACACTGCATTAGTGCCGAGTCATTCCGCGATTGTCAGCGGCAAAAAGCGCATGACTTCTTCTGCTCCATTTTATTATTATTATAATACACTGCCCTCTTGCGGCGAAAAATAATTTCTCCGACCGCGACGGTTTATAAGCTATATCAATTATAGCAAGCAGCAGAGCGAGCAAGACAAACACACGCACCTACACACACTATCACGCACCTGTTGCTCGATAGTTGGGCATGAGCAGAAATTCCCAGGCTTGAAGATGTCGCCGAATCTTTCCACGATTTCAGTCCCGAGGCAGCGAGAAAAAGCAGCAGTGAAGATAACAGTGGAGATGATGGCTTGCATATAGGCGCACGCAAGTAACCTGCAACAAAACGCCCGAAGGCAGGCAGGCAACAGTACAAAAGCTTGGAAGCAAGAGCGAGGCGAAAAGCGTGTATGCTGGAAACTCACCACAGAGAGAGGGAGAGGAGGCTATTAGGGGCCGGGAGGTATAGCCTCATTTGGCCCATATGCGTTACATGTAGTACGAACATTGCAATGTACATTATATATACAGTGAAAATAAAGCAATAATAATTATAATACTGTGAACAAAAGTAAAAATAAAGATAGCAATAAAATTTGAGCTCTCTAAAAATAATAAACAATGAAATATATAAGGAATAGAATTAAATCTTTAGCTTGATGCGGTATGATAAAATATAATGCGTGTGAAAAAATGACAAAAGAATTTAATTTGACTCAATGAATTTAAAATAATTTGATTGTTATACGTCTTTGCACTCTTATGTAATAATCTGTAATAGTGATGATGGATGCGGTCGGTGCGGTTGTGAATGTCTGAAAATTCTCACGATGTCTTCACAAGTTCGGTCCATGGCTCGCAGTCCCTCCGTTTCGACCCTGTGCCTCCAATCGGCCCTGTTTCTACGCAGCAGCTCGTCCAGGAGGTCGGCCTTGTACAACATTTATGATGTTTGAGGCTGCGATGGTGAAGGATCTGCGCCATGCCTCGGTTCTGAGTGCTGCGTAGAATAAAGTTCTTGGTGGAAGCCGACTGGAGGAACGAGCAATCATGTCAACGTTCATACTCTGGAAGTTGACGGCAAGGTATACTGGGTTGCGATATTCCATGATATTAAACGTCAGTGAGCCTATAAGGAGCTCGCGGCGCCTGGCAGCAGAGAGCCAGCCCAGGCTAATGCGGTGTGGAGTGACATGCCCAAAAGGAGGGATATTGCCACACACGAAGCGCGCACACGCATTAAGTGCTCGCTGATTCTTGGTGTTACGAGTTTTGTCTAAATCGTCATAGACAACACAAGCAAAATCGAAGTGGGGGAAGATCAAGCTCTCAACTAGACCTTTTTTTAAAGAAAAAGTGAGTGGCGGTAGTGCCTTAGGGAGCGCAGTGTGCCATGGACACGACCTACGAGCTTATTTACATGGGGAGCCCAGTTGAGAGTGGGGGTAATGGGGACACCAAGACTCTTTATTTGGGTAGTTTATTGGATAGGAACCCCGAGAATGTTTAGAAATATTTGTAAAGAGGAATACGACATCGAATGAGACAAGTCTAGAGTCATGCGGTATATCTAATGTGTTAATGGTTTCTTTGAATTTAAAACTATTATTAAGAGAATATAAGAGAATATTAATAAGAGAGGTCTAGGAATGTATTTATACAATAGTATAGAAAAGTTTTTGTCAAAGTTGTATATTGGACTATTTATTACTGATACTCTAATTCGAGCTGGTTTTTCTGGGCTGTATATTTTTATAAGTCCATATGCCCATGGGAAATTACAATTATGCAAATTTAAGTTTATTGATCTAAAACTGTTTTCCTTTTCAAACACATTCAAATTCTTCCACTTAGTAAGGAAATTTTTTACATTTTTTTAAGCTGGTTTAGTGGATTCTTTTTTGGCTTGCGCAGTAATCTGATTTTTTAAATTCTAGTTCTACTTTTTTATTGTAGAATTTTTTGGCCATGACAACTGTTGTGTTGCCTTTGTCAGCTTTAGTAAGAAATAATACTTCATTAGACTCATTCATTAAATTCTTTGTTTTTTTTTTATATTTATTAATTAGACTTTTCTCAATTGCAGAAATGTGTCTGTTCTTTTTTATATTTTGTGAAATAATGCTATAAATATTTGACTTGATGGTCTGGTTGGGATTAGTATTTTCATTAAGATGAATTACTGTGTCTTTTAGAATTTCGAAGAGTATATATTTATCTACCTCGGGTTTAGGATTAAACTTTTCCCCAAGACAAGAAGAATTATTTATCATTTTCTTTAGAATTTAATATCTATTCCGATGTACCTATCATATGTAAATAAAAGTACAAGTAGATGGCGGCAATGGAACAAATACAACTAAAATACTATTATAAGACAATGGATTGGATACTGAAATAAAAGCCAGTAAAAACTATGAAATGCACTTATCTTTATGAAAACCAATAAATGACAGTAAATGATTTAGTTTTTATCATTATAGGTAAATTTTCATTAAAAGAATACGTGACTTTTTTGAGATTTTATTCAAATACTTCATATTATATTTTGGGAAAGAGCTGCTAATTTATTGTACTTTTGACTAAACATGCTTTTAACACTTACCCTTCAAAAATTTAGAATTTTTCAATTTCATTCATAATAATAAATTTCGCGATTCGAATTTATAATTGTTAAAATTAATAAGAGTATTGAAAAATAAGCAATATTTGTGCGAAAACTGTAGACTTATTGAATAACAGATAAATGTAAAGGCTGAATATATATTTCTTAAAATATATATCACTAATGCATAGACTTCGTAAGCTATAATACTAGTATATAAAATAGTACTATATGTAACTAATTCACTAAATAGGTGATCAAGCGAAAGTCACGAAAGTTTGATGTATGGCAAAATTGGAAGTTTACACCGTAAACCATCATGAGAAATCGAATTTCGCGCAGTTTTAAAATATCCCATTAAGTAACCAGTGCTTAAATCAGGAGATTTCCTCACTCTGCAATCTGGGTTTTGTTTTAAAAATATTGAAAAATTATGAATGATTAGGAAAAAACTGTGATTGTGCTTGTCATTGGATTTAATATCATCAATTTGTTGATGCGATAACGTAGCTCGATGGCTCAGGACAATGTGGCTGAAATATGTGAGCCTGCAATGAACCTGAACCATCAAATGCAACAAATTAAAATCAATTCAAAGCTACTTTAACGTAATATTATAAATAATATCCAATGGTCAATTCAGAATAACAAATTTATTTATTTTTGTTGTAAATGCTAACCATACAGAAATATTTATTTATTTATTTGCATAAATTGACTTGCCCCTTTTCCAAACTAAAAAATATTAAAAAAAAAGAAGGACCCAAATACACTCATATAAAAATTGCAAGGTGAACGTTACAGTGTATGACAAGATGCTTAAAAAAAGTATTTAATCCCGTCTCTTCTTAGCGAATGTTTTAAAATAGTTTGAATTGATCACGCGGCTGCTTGACGAAGCATACAAGCAAGACGACGGGGACTGACTCGGCCTGTTCGTTAGGATTCGCCGCACGAGTCGGACACGAAATATAGGCTGCGCCGAGACTCGCGAATTACCGCTGTGAAAGGCGTTAGAAAGCGTGCTAAAACCACGAGAGAGAGAGAGAGAGAGTTTATCTGCGGTGAGTTGCCCTCAGGGTGCTGGTTTTTGCTCCGTGGCTTTTTCGTATCCTTCGGATCCTTGAGTGTGTACGCTCGCGATAGTTTTAGCTTCGCCCCCACGCCCGATATTTTCTAGTTAATACGTCGGGGTCGAAATATTGATATAAATAAAACTTATAATTGAAAAAAATTACTATGTACAATATTCCGACCACGACGAGACGGGACGAATCGGGATAGCATAAGATCAGAAGAGGCTTTCGCTTACTGAGGGTGGGTGGTCCGAGGTACGTCTATAGTCGACAGCGACTGAACTGACTTCAGCCCGCCTACTAGGAGACTGTGCGTGGAGAGGAGGTGTCTTACGCCTGCAGCTGCAGCCAGTGAGGAACAACTCTCAAGCCTGTTAGCTCCGCGGCTGTGCCACTTCTTCCGCGTGTATACTGCTCTGGTGCTTGAAGTCTGGTACGGACTCGGCTTTCGTCTCGTTGTTGTTCGATTTACCCCTACTTTTCATATAATTTTCACAGTATCAGAAAACTCTCCCGCAATTATTATATAGTATATTTTTTTATTTATTTATTATTAGTGTTCGGTTCGTCTCAGTTGAGCTCCGATACCTAGGCAATTGCCCTCGCATCCCCAATCACCCCTTTAGGCGCAAGTTTCGTCGTTCAACTTTCACTAGCACCCGCTGGGATGATATTGTGCCCTGGATTCCCCGCCCTGCCCCGACCAGTGTGGTTCCGATCATCGACCTTCACTCAACACTGACCAAGAAAGTTTGGTTTCTTTAGGACTGTGGACTAGACTGAGCGGTTAAGAACACGAAAGTGTCTATCATCGTCCTCGCGTCTAGTTTTCGTATGTATACATAATTACAGAAGTCTGTTCCCAGCTTATCCTTACTTCGGTCTGATAAGGTCGGGTATTCACATAGGATATGTGACGCTGTCTCTTTTATCGCACCACACCATCTGCATGTTGGATTGTCACAAAGTCCCATCTTATGAAGGTGATTCCTCATATGGCAGTGACCAGTGACAATTTGTGTGAATAGTCTGGCTTCAGCTCTGCCAAGACCCCGCATCTACTGGGACCAGTTCAGCCTGACGTTGGATCCGATCAGAGCCTTCGCATGTCTGGACTCTTTTGTTCTACACCATTCCATGGTGTGTT
The DNA here is from genome assembly GCA_900490015.1 of Megastigmus stigmatizans. Classification (NCBI taxonomy): domain Eukaryota; kingdom Metazoa; phylum Arthropoda; class Insecta; order Hymenoptera; family Megastigmidae; genus Megastigmus; species Megastigmus stigmatizans. The sequence continues at coordinate 10,462 of UELV01135387.1, read as the reverse complement.
GTTCATTTATCCATTCAGAAACAACTTCCTTGAAGAAGGATTCATGGACTCCTATTGCCGGTTCTGGAACAATCAAGGCTTCCTTTGCTCCAAGTTTGGCCAGTCCGTCTGCTATTTTGTTACCTTTGATTCCTGAATGCCCTGGAACCAAGTAGAGAGTGAGTTGCATCTCTTCTGTCAGGACGTTCAGCGCCGAAATGCATTCCCACACCAGCATAGACGACACCTTGATGCGTCCTAGCATAGCTAGAGCCGCCCTACTGTCGGTGTGTATGCTGACACGGTCCTGCTTTTTGTCTTCTAGTGCTGCTTGCGCACAGCGCTGAATTGCCATTATTTCTGCCTGTAGGATGATGCTGTATATCTCCAATGGCATTACAACACCCTTGCCTGGACGTCTCAGGTGTACTCCTGCTCCTGATCTACCCTCTTTCGAGGCTCCGTTTATGAACCAAGCCTCGCTGGTAGTCGAAGCAGGGGTCCTATTTTCATGCCATTCTTCTCTGGATGGTATGCTGATACGGTACTTCTTGTCAAAGATGTATTGGGCTGGCATCTTGTCAGATCTTATACCCCATGCTGGGTAAATTTGTTGAGTGGTAACATTGTATGTCTACCTTTCTGCCTCCATCCATTATAGACCATAAGTCTTCGGGCTGCGTCGCAGGCTGTAGTCTTAATTATAAGATGGAATGGTTCCACCCCTGCGAGTACTCCCAGAGCCATCGTGGGTGTCGTGTTTATAGCTCCCGATGCGGCCCTAACAATCAGTCTACGGAGGTCTTCCAGTTTAATGTGTGTGGTCTTGAGTTCCGTTCTTCTCCACCATATCACCGACGCGTAAGTTAACCTGGAGTTATGTATGGCGTTAAAGATCCATAGAACCATTTTGAATCTGAGGCTCCAGTTCGCACCTATCGCTCGTCTGTATAGCCAGAACGTGGCGTTGAACTTTCGGTTCTTTTCCTCCGACTGTGGTTTCCATAGCAGTTTCCTGTCTAGGATAACCCCCAGCTATTTGGCTCGGTCTTTCCATGAGACTTCCTGACCTTCCATGATTAGATTCCTTATTGGCCCAACTTTATACCTCCTGGTAAAAAGGACCACTTCGGTCTTATTCGGGTTTATAGAGAGACCTTTATCTCTACACCACTTATTTAAAGAGTTAAGTGCGGTTTCCGTGAGATTCAGAAGTGTGTGCAAGAACTTTCCTCTGAATATTATAAGTATATCTTATTATTATTAGATTACTCGGATTCCTAGTTCCGCCTTATATCTCAGTCCACCGTCTACCACGATGTTCCAGCAGGTCGGGGATAATACTTTAGAAAAAGTTTTCGACGGTGCCTGTTAGGGAAACGTCACTTTTTGTAATCACAAGTTTCCTGTGTCACAACATATGTTGGATCCAGTCTATCACCATCCCGAGGATCTCCTTTTCCTCCATCGCTACGCATATGCTGTTAGTGTGTGGTAGCGTTATTAAAGGCTGCCTCGATATCAACAGATGCCCCCACCAGATATCCAACACTTCTAATTGCTCCTCGATTAGGGATACGGCCGTGTGCAGAGCTGTTTCTGTAGAGTGACCTTCCCTGTACGCGCTTTGGTCTCTCCATAGAGATTGTTTTGTGAGTATTTTGTCCTTGATAAAGCGATCTACTAACCTTTCAAGCGTTTTTAGCATGAAGGATAATAAACAGATTGATCTGAAGTCCTTCACTGTAGTGTAGCTTTCCTTTCCTCCTTTGGGGCTGAATACTACTTTAGATGTACGCCAAGCCGTCGGTACAAGCTCTCTAATCAGACAAGCCCTAGAAAGTCTCACAAAGGGGCCGACGATCTCCTCGAGGCCCTCCCTAAGCAGGACCGGAAGGATCCCGTCCGTCCTCGGAGACTTGTAGGGCTCGAAGGATTCCATGACCCACTTTACCTTCTTTGGAGAGACAATCTCGCGTGCAAGTTTCCAGTAGTCTGGATCAACGCCACCGGTTAGCACCTGGTGTGTTTGATTGTCTCCCTCAAAATCCCCGTTCTTTATAAAGCCCGGGAAGTTGGATTCAACCAAGTAGGTCAGGGTCATCTCGTCCGATGTCGAGAACTCTCCCGATGGGAGTTTTATGGCACTGAGCCACGCTTCTAGATCGCGGGCCAAAACCCTGTTGAGTCTTGCCATCCATTTCCTGCTTCTATATCTGTACAGAAGTTTTTCCAGCTTTTATCTTTAGCTGTTCTTACAAGTTTCCTGTAGTTGATTTGCGCTTCACGCCATCCTCTCCAGCTCTCTTCGGTGTTTCTCCTACGAGCTAAGCTGAAGAATGATATCTGGCTTTCTTCTTCATTTTTTCTAACCGGTTATTCTACCAGGGGACTTCATATGTGCTTCTACCTTTTTTAGTTGGCAGTTAGTCTCATAGGCTTCGATTATGCTTTTCTGCAGACACGCTGCCGCTGCATCTATCTCAGCCCTAGTGTTGATTCTTTTTGGAAAGTCTTCGAGATTTCTTCTTAGATCATCCTTGTATGCAACCCAGTTCGTAAGTCTTGGATTCCTTATAGTTATGTCCCTTGGATTCAGCACACCTGAAAGAGTATAATGAATTTGAGCATGATCAGAGAGAGAAGGATCTTTATCCACACGCTAATCTCTTAAGTATCTGACGATTTGTTGGGAGCAGAGCGTACTATCGATTACTTCCCTTCTTACCTTGTTAATGAAAGATGGTTCATTACCTTGATTGATGATATGCAAGATGGTGCTGACCAGGTACTCCAGAAGGGCCCTGCCGCAGCTGTTGGTATCTGAGCTTCCCCACATCAGGTGATACGAGTTGGCATCACATCCAACCACGAGCGGCAGAGCCCTCTCCTCACAGTACTCTGCCAGTCATATGGGAGATAGGTGGACGCAATGACCACTCGCTGTTTCTTTCCACCTAGGTGAAGTTCCACAGCTGTGTCTATCAGGTCTGCTGTACATAGATCCAATAAAGGGGTTGATTCTAGATCTTTGACCAAAATACAGGCTCTTACCTTGCCTGCTTTTGGATCCTTCACAACTCTTCCAGTGCCTAGTTCTCTCGACTTACAAACCAAGGTTCTTATATTAGTGACAGGTATATTAGTGATATACCTGTCTGCATCACAGCCATACGTCTTGCTAGGATCGCAGAGACGTCTTTGCTGTGGTGCAGATTGATCTGCGCTATGAAGAGATTTGTGCAAACCATTTGACTACAAAATCCCTCCGGTGCGCTATTGTAATGTTCCACTACCATTCCGGCAGGGTGTACTTAAACACCACGCAGTCGACCCGGTAGTAGGCCTTATCTTCTAGTCCGGTTATCGCGCGTATGCCGGACTCGGGTACGCCTAAAATGAGGGTACTACCCTTGCCCCCTTCTTTGGGGACCGAGGTCACGACCCTCCAGGTTTCGGTTTTGAGAGAGGAGTTGGACCTCTTCAGCCTCGCCAGGATCACTTCCGGTTCTTCGGTCGCTTCCGGTATCCAGACCGTCTTCAGATCTGCACCTTCCCATGGGTGCAGGTCGCTTGTCACTTCGATGATACAGTCCGCTGGAATGAGAATGATGGTCTCCCCTGCAGAAGAAGCCGTTGAATTTGGGCATCGGCACTTCAAGAGACAACTTATCCATTGCCTCTATCACTGCCTGCCTGAAGAGCCCAAACCTTTCTTGTGTTATGGGCTCCTTAGGATACCCAGCCTCGAAGACCACTGTCGTTAGGCGGTTGGTCCTCTGTGTAGCCAAGAGTGCGCTGAGACACTTCTCCTTGGCTCTTTTAGGGGGCCTTTGGCCCTCTGGTGGCGTGTCCAGAGGTCCTTTCGGCCGCTTTTTTTCTGTCTGGGGTAGAAGCGTCGGAAGTGCTGGTGCTGGTCATCCCAGCGACAGCCAACTTCCTTCTCTCCTTCGGTCCCAGTCTCCTTTTCTTTTTCATTAGTACCTCAGGTTCCTCATCCTTTGGAGGATGGTTCGCGTTGAGGCCCTGAGTTGAGGTTGTCGGTTCCTCAGTCATTTCTGGCTGGTTCACACGGACTTCCTCAGTTTCCATATGACTCGTCAGGAGATTAGACAAGTCCTTGTTCACTTGCTCCAGAGGAGCGGTTCTCTTGGACTTGTCTTCACCGTCCATTTGAGCTTGTGAAGAGGTACCCACGAGAAGCTAGGGAAAGAAAGGACCACCGCCACAGATCCCCGCGTGCGACGGTAAGGCAAGTTTACTTGGGAATTTTGCCATGGGTTCCCAAGGCACCAGTAAGCGGCTACCTAGCCAACCACTCCGCTCGGCATGGTCCGCATTACATCTTCGGCTTTGCGGGTGGGTATTTACCCGCTCACCTGAACCACCAAACTGATGCGGGAAGCTGCTTCTTGGTCGCATCACAGGGCGGATCGACCATTACCGTCTATCTCTCGTAGGAGAAGCCGGTACGGGTCGCACCCCGGGGATTCAGTCTCCTTCTCTTTTTTTAGGCTTTTATTCTACATTTACTCATTCGCACACCAATTCATTTATAGGGAATCCTCATTCATATCTAGGGAGCCCGTTTATAGGTGGCACCGTTCAAACGGACCGCGACCTTCTGGTAGTTTAGTTTAAGCCCCCTCACCTACTGCACGGTGTTGCAACTCCTAGAGGGAAAATTATTATACAGATGATTTAGTATATTAATTTCCTCGATATTGAGCACACCTATATAGGTGCTATAATATAAAAATTGAAAACACTCATTAACTATGAGTGAGAATAGCGGAGGAACAAAGTGAAAACGAGTTTTCCGCGTCTTTAAAATTTCTGATTTATAATTTTTGAAAATTTATATTTTTGTCCATTTTAATTTTTCGTTTTTTGATTGTACTTTACAGCGTTTTCGCGAGTTGATCGTTCTAGCGATTTAAGACGAGCGTTTAATTAAATGAATTAAATAATGTATTAGTATATAAGTCTACTGAGGTACGTTTCTTTATTGTAAATATTCATTGTGTATAATTAAGAAGTGAAATATTTGTTATTAGCCTGAAGAGGAGGGTATATGTCGTACACCCTCGAAACGTCGCAACAATAAAGGATTTATTTTGCCTCTATGTGGGTTCTATGAAGATCGCTTTAGCCTTTTCACCTATTATGAATTAAAAAAGGAACGATAGAATCAATTATCAACTTAAATTGTATTTCCTCGTTTTTTACTTGAACCTCTACCTTAATTCGTAGTAGGGTGTTACAGTATTAATAATATCGTTTTACTTAATTTAGGAAGAGAGATCATATTTTTCTGGATTTATTGTATTTTTCAATAATTATTTGATGTAATGTTGTACAAGGTAACATATGAGGGCGAGCCTCTCATTTCAGTGAGCCGGGGTTCGATCCCGACCGGTATCAAAAAAATTCTTATTTAATTCGTTATTTATAATTATTTCCGTTGTCTAGGTATTCAATATATGTGAGTTTCTTAAATAAAGAAATAATTCGTTGGATGAAAATTTTTTTTAAAGCACTTTTAAATTTAAATTGCTTAAAAAAATGAACATACTTTCTTGTAAAACTTAGAAGGCGAGCAGTCTGACCAAATTACAATAGTCGCACTGTAAATTTTAGTACAAAATTTCTCTCCGTTTAGATTTGAACCTATATTTCTTATGACAAACACATAAAATTTTTCTCAAACTATCTGGAGCTACGATTCAAATTGATTGCTTTCGGAAACAAGAAGTATTCTTCATTTAGCTTTATCTGATTTCCAAAATTATTTCGAATGACTAGGTCTTTTTTCAGGATTGATGCTTGTTCTTTCAACACACAAACTTTTTCCCTAGACTATCTGGTGCAGCGATGTAGGTTACATTTCGTTTTGGAGTGAATAATATACTAGATATTGATTTATATAATTTCCAAAGCGGTTCTGAATGTAGAGCTGCGATTCGAGTTGCATCGCGTTAAAAATAAAAACAACAAAATTAGACTTAAGCTTTTTTTATTTGCCTTCAAAAGGGATTCTAAATAAGTAAGTCCATTTTTAAAACGTATTTCTATCACGACGACCACAGGAACTTTTTCTTCTAGGAGCTACTTCTCTCGCAGCTATAGATAGTCTACTTTTCTTCTTCATTTCTTTGACCTTTCTAACTGTGAAGTTTTTTTAGAATAAATTATGCCTGTGTTTAAGTTTCTGTAGCTCTTTTTATAAAATCTAAGTTTTTAGCTAAATTCAGATTGAATTTCAAGATGAAAGTCGATTATAAGCTGGTCGTACTTTACTTGTTCAGTTCCTAAGCGCTGCGCGATAGAGTTCATAAATTAATCGATATTTCAGATTAAATAAATGACAATTTATCTTTCTTTATATTTTAAGAATAAAACGTGACTTGATCGATCATCAAAGAGCTAGGGATAAATTTCAATTTAAAAAATTCATTATTGCTTGCAATGTTTCGAAGGTTTAAACGTACACCTTCCTCTTTAGGCTTCTCTTAGTAGATTTAACCTTTAGAGGGCGGGGATGGCAGAAATTTCTACTACCTGTCAAGTCTGGCATTTGTCTTGAGTAATTCAGTGAATATTTATGAAAATTTTTGGGGAAACTGACACTCGATTTGAACTGAAATTTCTCCGCCGTCCAAATGTTAAGAAATTTCATTACATCGTAATAAATTTGCATAAAAATTGCATAGTGTGCAAAATAACATGATCATCTGATTAAGTGTCATTCTCTTGTTTCTCTCTTCCCGAATTTTGCGAACCGCATATTGGAATCCTGTGATGTGATATTTGCGGGGATCGCGATTAATCTCACATTTAATTTTCAGAGGGAATTCAGTTCATAACTACTCGTATATTTCATTTTCGATCTCTAGCTATTGCTTTCGATTATTTTTATTTTATAAAATAAACAAGGTCTGCATTTTATGTTTTTAATCACACAATTTTTTGAGCAAAGTCGGTTAAAGGATATTCGTACTTTGGTTCTATCGTTCCTAGACATTGCAGACCTTGGTGATTTTTAATATTTTAAAACAGATAGGCTCGATGTTTTCGAAAAATTCAGATACTTTTATTTGATAGAGTTTGCTCCAGTCGTTGTAAAGCAAGAAATCAATGAGGTTATCAATGAGAGAATGATTTTAGTATTAAGTTAGTATTATTTATGAAAGCTCTGCAGTGCTTGATAGTATTTCGCGACTGATTTATATGGTTTATTTAAAACTGGGGTTAATCCCGACGCTTAAACTTTGCTCCTAGTTATCCTGAAGCAAAAAAATCAACGAGATTATCAGTTAGGGAATAATTTTCGAGATTAGTTTCAATTTACAAAGCTCTGCAGTTGATAGTATCTGGCAACTAATATTCATGGTTTATTTTAAACTGGGATCGATCTAATAAGTTAATCAATTAGAATAGTATATTATGCACCTAGGGAGTAAAAAACTTAGACAGTCTCGCCTTCAGCTCGGGTGTCAAAAAGAATAGTATACGCTACTCGTAACTGTCCAAGTTCTCCTCCCTAGTCCTAAATTTTTACCAATATAATTATGATTATACCTACGCTGTGTTCAGGATTGAAATTAATCCCGAAACTTGAAGTTGACTCCTCGTTATCGTAGACCAAGAAATGAATGAGATTATCACTGGAAGAGAAGTTTTCGTGGAGAAACCTAATTTAACATAGCGTCAGATAGTTAAGAAAAAAATTATGTATTCGTTAGGACAGAACAAGCTTAAATTTACAAAAAAGACCTAATGGTTCAGAATAGTTTTGAAACGCAAATAAAGCAAAATCAAGTCTATTTCTTTTTAGAAAAAAATAACACGTTCTTCATTAAAAAAATAGACGTATATCACGAATAAAAGGACGCACTCATTCAAAATCGCTTTGGACAGTAAAAAAAAACACGTTCATTTGCCAGTTCATAATGAAGAAAAACTTTAGTTGCATTGCGTTCAGAAGCCAAAATTGAAATTGAATTAGATTTACATGCTCTTCAAAGCGAGTACGCTAACTGTTGATGATCATAAGGCTTAATTTTCTAAATTAATTTGCGAATACTTTTTACATAGCAAAGGTAAGGAAATTATTTTTTGAACAAAATATTTTTCGAACATTTTTATTATATTCCTGGTAGGACTCGAATCCATTTACAGACTAGGGAATGGCTAAAATATCGGCCAGTTATTTCCTTGTTTTGAAACACTTTTTCTCGCATTATTCGTATTATTTTTCACTACTAGTATTATCTTGTATTATAGTTATTTAAAAACTGGGAACGAAATAAAAAATTTATTATTTACAGTTCTAGAGAAATATCGAGAGCATGGTTGTGTCGATCCCTCAAGACGGGCCAGTGCAAGGCCAGTTCGGGATAGTCCGCGACGGGAGATTGTAAACGAGAGATTAGTCGAGGAACTCATCCAGAGTGTGAGAGTAAGTTTTTAACATTATAAAAAAATTTTTACGTTTCTATCAGTAAAACGTAAAATATTTCTATTCGCAGATGCTCCTAGAGAAACGGTCCAGGACATTGCAAGGGAAACCCGCTACCCGTACAAGACAGAGAAGCATTAGAAGTTGCGGGATCCTGATCGCCCAGAGACTCACTTTTGGGCGCCAAATTCTAAGAATACGGAGGGACCCGGACGTTTTGCGAGGCCTATGCTGTATAGATGAGGCTATATTTACTCAAAAGAGGACGTTGAATTGTCAAAATCTATGTAATTGGGCGCCGCAAAATCCGAAGTCGTACCGTGAAGTTGAAAACCAGAACCAGTGGAAAGTCATGGTTTTGGCATGAATAGTGGGCGATCGTGTTGTGGGCCCACATTGTTTCGAGGGGAACCTGACTGGAGAAGTATATTTGGATTTTCTCCAAAATGAATTATCAGGTCTCCTTGAAAGAACCCCGTCCGACTAGCCAACATGTGATGGTTACAGGACGGAGTACCGGCCCACAATTCGATCGACTTGTGGAACTGCCTAAACCAATAATTTTCCCAGCGCTGGCTCGATTCGCATGAGCTATTTACATGGCCATCTAGATCGCCGGACCTGAATAAGTTGGATATTTATCTTTGAGGGTAGTTGAAAGACATCTGTGCGAAGATATGATTCAACGGATTGGCAATGGCTGCGCGGTGAAAACCCCCAGGAGATGCAGAGGGTCCGGGCATCATATGAACGGCGCTTAACAGGCGTCTTTAAATTTAGGATGTACGTCTCTAGCCCATATTCATTGAAATTAATTATTAATTTTAATGAAAATAGATAGACAACTAGGTCTCTCTTTAAAGTTCGTATTCTTCTTAATATATACAATTGTAAATATTATAAAAAATTGTAAATGTGTACAAAGGACCCTGCACCAACCTTATGGAAAATGGCCCCCGGTTAAATGCGTTGCAAATGTTGTATAATGTAGTTTATGATATCTTGATCAAAAGTGTCCGTGGGCACAAAGTCCAACAATGGCCAGTTTTCAAGATACAGAGGATGAAACATTTGATTTTATATTGTACAGTATATGGGTGATTCTCAGGATAAGTGCAAATTTGAGTCCTGACCTTAATCCTGTCTTATATTACCACTTACATCTTTATATGTAGAGAAAAATAAAAGGACATATTTTTTTCTATTTAGGACAATAGTTACAAGAAAAAAAAAAATATCTTTATGTAATGCACAGATAAAATTCGTGAAAAATGTAAACTCCATGGCTGTCTCCATTAACTAATTTAACGATATTAATGCATTTTTTTCATAGACAAAAAATGATAATCGTTCTTTATTAATATAAGATATAATTTAACAACTTGTGTGAATGTTAAGCGATTATTGAACTTTTAAGTTTCCTCCACCAAAATAAAATATGCCTATAACAATACTGTCCCCTAAATTTCTGAGAATTTATCAAATTAAGATATACATTGGATTTTCGCCGTTTATATCGTAATTTAAGAACTTATAGTTGTATATGTAGGATGTAAACATTCCATTTGAAGTAACTGTAGCTTAAAGAAACGCAAGTATAAGGCTGGTTAGGTGCCCGTGAGACTTATGTGTTCACTAGAAACGCGTACATTCATCGAGCTTAAACATCGTATGCGAGTTGTCTGTGTCAAAATTTACTTGATTTGAAAATTTAACCTGTCAAAGCACAGGAATGCAGATCATCTTTTTTAAGGTAAATGGATTTTACAAAATGTATAATTTTATTGCTAAATTGTTACAAAGATTAATTCTGTAAACACCGTGGAAAGTAATCTCCGTGGTATAATCTTACTATTCTCATATACTCTCTGTAATCTGTGTAATCGTGTAATAGATAACTAATCATAGCAATGAAAATTCACATTTAAATTATAAATGAAATAGTTCTAAACTAATTGTATCTATTAATGTAAATATATAATTGATTGTTCATATTATTTAAAAATTCATACAGAAAAATTT
>UELV01135385.1:0-10123 GCA_900490015.1 Megastigmus stigmatizans | reverse complement strand
TTTCTTGATGATGGCTCTTCCTATAGCCTACTCGGGGTTGCTGAGACCTGGCTGGGCTCGGGGGTCCCCGATAGTGTGGTGAATATAAATGGTTATAAAATATTTCGGCAGGATCGTAATGTTCACGGAGGAGGAGTTGCAATTTATATTAAATCACATTTAAAATGTAATAGACTGGCTACATCCAATACGGAAAGCAGTGAAAAACCAAATAGGCCAAAATATATACTATGTAGCATTGAAGGTAGCAAATCCCCTCCTGTTTTTGGAAAATAGCATTTTTAAAAGACTCGAATCTTATTGAAAATTTGCGTACCTTTTGTGGAGATTTTAGCCATAAAGTTTTAATGGGAGACTCAAACGCAGATATGATATTTCAGGGTCATGACGCTAAATTTATGCGTAGATTGTCGGCTGAGCTCTCACTGCACCTAGTCCAGCATGGCCCCACGCATTTCATCCCCACGTCTTGCACATGGATTGATGTTGTTCTTGTAGATGACAACGACTCTGTGATTGAATATCGTAACCTTCCGGCGATTCATCACAGTAAGCACAATATAGTTGATGTCACAATCGCGTATAATTCGCATGAGTTGCCTAAGAATGAATTCACGTATAAAGATTTTAAAAATATAGATTCCTCTGATGTTACTGTCCGATTGGCTGACTGTGATTGGTCGCTGTTTGATTGCGATGCAATTACTGATCCTGAGCTTGCTTTGGGCTGCCTTTGTGTCAATCTAACGGCGGCGATTGATGAATTAGCACCGATAAAAATTTGTAGTCCGAAAAAGGGCAGGCTGCCGTGGATTGGCGTAGAGTTGGCCCAACAGATCAGTCAACAGAATACTATCTACCGCCGTTACAAAAGGACTGAGGATCCTGCGCTATTGGAGGAATTTTTAACTTTACGTAGGCAGAACACTGCTCTGATGGAAGAGTCGCGTACAGCATATTATAAAAATATACTTTTCGATGATCTTGCAACCAACGACGTCTGGAAAGAGATGAGAAGCCTGCGTCTCTTACCCAGGCATGTGGAGGAGTTGAATGGTTTTACGCCTGAGGAGCTTAACAGGCACTTTGCTGGCGTATCGTTATCTTCCCGTGATGATAGTGAGGATCGCAGGAGGATTATTGCTTCAAGTGCCGAGGACGGTTTCTATTTCAAAAATACTAACTTAAATGATGTTGTCCTTGCGATCTCTCACTTTTCATCGCAGGCGCGGGGGGCTGATAGTATACCGCAAAACGTTATAGTTCAAGCCCTACCAACCATTGGTCCTCTTCTCGTTAAATTATTCAATTCATCTTTTGCGAGTGGCCAATTTCCGGCCCTTTGGAAGAAGGCCCACGTACTTCCTCTTAAAAAACGTAGAGTCTCCACGTCTGCCACTGATTTTCGACCTATCGCGCTATTATGTTTTCTTTCAAAGGTGCTGGAAAAGATCGCACACGGGCAATTGCAGGAGTATCTCACAAAGTCGAAGATCCTCGATCCTTTGCAAATGGGTTTCAGACCGAATCACTCGACATAGACAGCACTACTGAAGCTCACTGAGGATATACGAACGGGTCTTGACGGGAAAATGGTGACGTTACTTTTACTGTTTGACTTTAGTAATGCATTCGACACGATTTTACCCTCTCGTCTTCTCGAGAGGCTACGATTGATGGGCTTTTCCAGATCTGCGCTTGTGTGGATCAGCTCTTACCTATCAAATCGTGAAGAAGCTGTTATTACAAATGTTTCTGGGGAGTCAGACTGGCTCACCACAAACTTGGGCGTTCCACAGGGCTCAGTACTGGGGCCCTTGTTGTTTTGTCTCTACATTAACGATATACGTGACGTCCTCGACCCTGAGAGCATCCAGCACATTGTTTATGCAGATGATTTGCAGATTTATACTCAGGTTTCACGAGAGGGTTTGCATGTGGGCGTGGAGAGGCTTCAGCGATCTGCGATGGCCATGGCGGCATGGGCGGATGGCGCGTCGCTCAGGCTCCTATTAAACATAGATTGACGTATACACGTATGCCATGGGGCGTTACTGAATGTTAATTTATTTTGTAGCGTCCCATATACTCCATTTTCAACTGTATGCGTGTATTTATTGGCTTCAACGTATGTATGAACTGGTCTTTCATTTAAGTATGTATGGTTTTATGCTGTCCCTTTTACTTTTACTTTTCGACTGAAAGATATAAGACTGATTTTTGCGAATTTTATTTTGTATTAGTGTATTATTAAGTTGTAACTGTGATATCACTTATGTATTCGGATTTACAATATGAGTATTTAATCTGTAATTGACTGTGATATCGCAAAAAGTGAATTTTTGTAGCAATATTGTACTGCGATTGTATTTCTGTTATATGCATTTACAGCATTGTAATTTTTTGTTTTACTACAAAATAAATTTGTATCTATCTATCTCTCTCTATCTCCCGCTCACGCTCACGCTCACGCTATCGGCCTTTGACTTTGTTTTTGTAGTCGAACTTGCGTTCGCGCTGGTATTTATTTTGCTGCGGCATTCCGAACACACAGAGATATATTTTCGCGTCTTGGCCGATTTTATCGAAGTCAGATACGAGGCGAGACCGCTTTTTCCACACTTTGTACATTTACAAGCGCCAGGTCATTGCGCTATTGTCTGCTACAAAAGGCGCAAGATTTTTTCAGCTCCATTTGCATGTATTTAATTCTGCCCTCTTACGGCGAAAATTAATAATTTCGACCGCGACGATGCGTGAAATTAAGAGATCAGCAGAGCGAGCGAGTCTAGCACACTTATACAATAATGTATCAATGACGCACCTGCCTAATCACACACATGCGCAGATCCTTGCTGTCGAAGATGCCGCCAAATCGCCGCGAGTCAGAACCTCCAAATATCTCGAAAAACGCAGAAAAACGATGCAAGCACAGCACCCCCAGTGTAGATAATAGTGGAGATGATGGCTTGCATATAGGCGCACGCAAGAAACCTGCAACAAAATGCCCGAAGGCAGGCAGGCAGCAATACAAAGACTCGACAGCTATAGCGAAAGAAAGCATTTATATGCTGGAGACTTACCGGAGAAAGAGAGAGAGAGAGAGAGAGAGAGAGTTGAACGTTGGAAAAGTAAGTGCGACTTCTTTTACTCGCTTACTACTAGCCCGTCGTAAAAGCCAGTGTGAAGGCACACTGGCCGACGGTGACGCGATCGAAACAGGTTACTCGTCGAAGAGTAACCTGTCGGAAAAGCGGCGTCGGAGCTTGTAAGCCGCGAGTCGAAACTCGCGGCAGCTCCGGAAAAACGCGTGCGGCGCGAACTCGGCCCGTTCGTCGATTCGAATTTATATTTGAACATGTATTGTTGAATTATTTCTCCAATCGGTTAGAGCTGTATTAGAATCACGTTGATCTAAATATATTTCTGTTTATTTAATTTAACTGAGTGAGTGTCATTTCGTGACCTCACTCATTTTCCTTTTTCCCGTCCGAGCGAATACCGTCCTCGCTGATCGTGGTGAGCTGACCGGCAGCGAAGGCTAGAAAATCCAATCTCGTTTTCGCGGTCCTTTTACAGGTACAGAATATACACGAGAGAGACAACGAGAGCAGCTGTCTCTCACATAAGGAAAACCGAGAGGAAAACCTCTCGGCTAACGTCCACCCGCACCTCCCGCCGCATCGTGGGATCACGGCTGCGGAGCAGCAGCAGCGCATCCTCCCGCCAGGGCAAGTCGCCCTGGCCGTTGCTCGAATATCCAGACTAAACCCCGTTACAATGTATACAAAATAAATATAAAATAAATTTAACATCCTGACTTAAATTTTTCAATCATTTACATATCGATTCTTAACTCTAGTTTCCTCTTGAAATAACTAAAATGATGTACTTGCCGAACTTCCACCTTATTTTTCTCATTGAAAGTGATAATTGAAAAATTTTGTTAAATTCAATGAAAATGTAGTTGGATAATTAAAGGAGGAGGGGGAGTAGTATGAAATTATGTCGTAAAAGATAGTTTAAAGATATATTAGGAAGTAAAAAATATCCTAAAAATAAAGTTCTTCGTTTTTTTGTAAATTATGGATGTATAAGAGATCTAAAACAAAAAATATTAACAATACGAGAAAACTAAAAAATGTTTTGTCTATAATTCACCGTCAGAGTCACATAATAAATTTTATTTTAATTGAGGAAATATTCTTTTCAGTACAATTATGATTTATTAATTATATTTTAGGTTTTCAAAATAATTGTCAATCTATAAACGTAATAAATCTATTTCTTATGACATTCCAAAGTCTAAAGCTAGAAAATACTCCAATAACATAACGGGTGATAGATTTAAAACGTAGCATTGAAAAAATTTTATTTAACGCTATGGAAGAGTTTAATGATATTGAAGTGATTGAGGATGAGACCTTGACATTTGAAGAACCATATAAAAATATTGAAATGCAAATCGTGGAAGATAATGATAAGATCTGAACTATAAATGAAGATTTACAAGTGTGCACAGCAGATGTAGAAGAATTAGATCATGACTATAAAGAAAGAGCCGTGGATTTCTGGAGAAGTGAAATAACAAAAAATCTTGCATTAATGACTGTGAAAAACCGATTTCGGAAAGTGCAATCAATTTCGCAGCTAAAACATTGGGCAAAAACTCTAAATAAAGGAGGAACTTATAGAGAAAAAATAGGCAGAATTTGTACATTTGTATTAGACAATTTTAAAACTGCTATCGATGCTGGTCATATCATCCATGACAAAGATTTACAAAAATGGGCTTTACAAGCACAAAAGAATATTGGGCATGAAGATTTTAGATATAAAGCATCGAATACTTGGGTATATAATTTTAAAAAAGCTCATAGAATTGTTAGCAGAAAAATTAATAAATTCTTAACAAAAAAAAAACTCTTCAAAGAGCAGAATATTTACAAAAAAAAACAGATGAATTTATTATTGAAGTTAAATACTTATTCAAGTAAAAGGTATAGAAAATGTTTATAATTCGGATCAGAATGGATGTCAGTTGGAATTACATTCTGATCGGACATTAGCAGTTGAAGGAGAAAGTCAAATTCAATGTCTAGTGCAATCTGTAACTTCTACAACCCACAGTTATACAATTCAACCAACAATCTCAGGCGATGGCAGACTTCTATCACCTCTTTTTTAGTTCTCAAAGAAAAAAGTGGTGAATTTGGACCAGTTATAGAAGAAAACTTATTCAAACCTCAGAACGTATATATTATGGCTTCTAAATCTGGAAAATTAACATCAGGTAGTTAATAGATTTATTAATGGTTTTACTACATGTTCTATATATAATTATAATTCTTTAAAATTTATGTAATCTCAGATCACTTTAAAACTTGGCTAAAAGAAGTTTAGTATCCAAATGTTGGTTCATCGAGCGTTCTATTAATTGATTCTTGAAATCTTAATTGATTTTTTTGAAAAGACCCTGAGACACGTTAACTTTAATATTTAATTTTCTTCATAATAGAATGCTATTTTATCCCATAGACCTTATTGAAAAATTTTAGTACCAACAACACGTAAAAAAAATTACGTTTACCCTTACAGAAAATAGGGGAAGCATGCCCTTGCCGTAAAACAGTGCTAGTGCAAGCGCCTTTTTATAAGAAATAAAATGGCGTTTATTTTATTAAAAAGGTCCAAATAGTTCTTGAAACATTTTAAAAAAACTGTTTTTGAGGGTAAACTTTAAGGGCGAATTTATTTTGTATCTAATTGAATATATAATATGAAAATCAGAGAACTATTTTGTGACGTTAAAATGTTCAACTCAAGAGAAAAAAACTTATGCCCAAGAGTCCTATTTGCAAAAGATAGAATTATATATGAGAATAAAATAAATACTTTTCTCAGTTAACCTAATTACAATAATTTATTCTCTGTACAGCAAAGTATAAACTGCAAATTCTTACAAATCTATTAAATAATTTTTTATGTTAAAAAAGTGATTAAGTACACCAAATCATACTTTTTTACTATTTGAATTAATTTATTCTGCTGCAGATCTAATGTTAAATATGAAGAAATATGGTATTCCTGACGATATTCAAAAATTTAAAGAAAAAAAAAATTTGACTTTGCCGAGATTCGAACCGGAACCCCGCAAAAAGTTACAGTCGTAAAAGTAACGCCTTAGCCCACACGACCAATTTGTAATTACGGAAGACACAGACTAAAACTCGAACCCGCTTTTCGATGTCAACGACGTAACATTAGTTTAAATATATATATATATATACATAGTTTGCCAATTCATAAATTAATACATTATTACACAATATTATGCCTTATTGTTATATATACGCACAATGAAAATATCGAAAACATATTAATTACTGCAAATCCTATAATATATATTGTTATATAGGACTATATATTATATATAATATTACTTTAATGAATAATTTGAGGACATTATATATTTAGAAAAATCGAATTTTTGATAAGGCAAAGGAATCATGACACATAACTTATAGTAATTTATATAATTAATAAGTAGATTTACGGATATTTAAAATCATAACAATATAAGAATATACACAATGAACAGACTTTTAATTTTATATCATACAATAAATATATATTAGATAAAATAAAATAATAGAGATTTAGAATACTGCTAATTTATTTTCAAAAGTAAATTTGGATAATACAAAATATAAATATTATGAGGCAACACGCGGCGTGAGCCCGCGCGAGAATAGGTAGTACGGTTAACACGTAAACAGATGAACTCGCGAAGAGCCGACTATAAAAACGACGCGCTGCTGCGCACGGGGTAATGCAGATTGGCTGTGAAATAATTACTTTTATAAATCACTTTTTTTACGTTAATCATTGTATATTTCACTTTTAAAATAAATTTTAATTATTTTATTAATTTATTGAATGCTATTTTACTCTATCTAAGACAAAATATGTCCAATTTCGAAGTATTATCGAGTAGCATCGCTTGATTATTGAAATTCAATTAAGCCAATAAATAATTACAAATAATTAATTCTGGCATAGTAACTTTGTTGCTTTTAATTTAGTTGAAATTATCAACACATAAAAAGAATTTTTTCTTACTATCTTTTTTCGCATTTTTTTGATTATTTTAAATTTCCCTCTCCTCTGGAGCCGCTTTTGGCTATGCTGCCGATAATGATGTCTAGGTAATGCGCTCCATAGTTTTTCATGTCTTGGTGTACGTATAGATATACGAGCACGCATAAAAAATTTTCCCGGCGCTATATATAGATATATATATGTGGGGTCTCACTCATTCCCGCGCTTTACAGTATCTCGCGCCGAGCCCGGTACGCAGCCGAGCTATACCCCAGGTCTCTCAAAAGTGACAGGAAATCTGTCCGGTTACTACATAAGCTCGAATAGTGGCCTCCCTGAGTATCCCTAAGCGCCTAAGGCAGGGATTGTAGACACAGCCTTACTGACGAGTCCAGTCTACAATCCCGGGACGAAACGCACCTTTCCTTTTTCCGCTGTGCCACCATTCGTATGGAGGCACCGAGTCTCCATAGTGGTGATCCCGACGTGATCTTCGCACGCATTCTTCCGATCCTCTAACTCAGAGTCAGATCCAACGGCCAGTACGCAATCACAGCTCTGCTACAGCTGTGGCACACACATACTTGCATGCTCGTGCTCACTTGCACGCATGTACACACGCGTTCAACTGCACGTTCAACACACCTCTGCGCGACGCATACACACACGCGTTCAACCGCACGTTCAACACACTTCTGCGCGACGCATACACACACACGTTCAAACGCACGTTAACACACCTCTGCGCGAACGCATGCTCTCACACGTTCAAAAATACATGTTCAACATACCTCTGCGCGAACACGAGCACTCACACATACGTTATTCGACGCGACGCAACGAACACTTAGCCTGCCGCCTGTAGAACCGTCGTTCCAAGTCATAAAAGTGCATACGGGCTGCAGTGTCGCGTTCGCACTCACATACAGTCTCGCTACCTGTCGAGCCCGCGCTCCAGGTCTCTTTCATCTCGCTTCTGGAAAGGACGGAGATTAAAGTCAGTTGCACGTGACCATCGTGATCCTGACGTCCGTACGATCCAGCAACACTCGCTCGTCCCCACCTTACGCTCCGAATCGCTCCGTTCCACGGGAACGTCTCTAGGGGGGAGTCCTGTGGGGTCTCACTCCTTCCCGCGCTCTATAGTACCTCGTGCTGTGCCCGCTACGCGGCCGATCTATACCCCAGGTCTCTCGCAAGTGACAGGAAATCTGTCCGGTTACTATATAAGCCCGAATAGTGGCCTCCCTGAGTATCCCTAAGCGTTTAAGGCAGGGATTGTAGACACAGCCTTACTGACGAGTCCAGTCTACAATCCCAGGACGAAACGCACCTTTCCTTTTTTCCGCCTTATCATTTATTCGAATGGAGACGTCCAGTCTCCATATATATACGTATAAACGTACAAGTATTACTTGTAGTATAGCAATGTAAATGTAAATGTAAAAATATATATTAAATAATAAATGTAATAATTTAGTGTAACATTTCACCAATTATCTTAATTATAACATTTTGTGTTTATAATTTTTTTTTTTTTTTTGTAATAAAATTCACACTTCTTTTAATTTGTAATATTCTATGAGATCATATTTATTAAATTGATTCTCTTTCTAATAATCATAGAATATTATTACATGGTAGTCTTTTATTTAGTATAGCAACATTAAACTTGTGTTATCAATTAAATAAAATCGCTTCTTTATTTATTCTTATAAATTTTACAATTTTTAATGGACAATTTAAACTAAAGAAACTTGTGAAATCAAATCAGATATTGTCAAGTACACTTTTTCTTCATTGTTTACATATTCAAATAAATTTTTCAAATTACAATGGCCAATTTAAACTAATGAAATTTGTGAGATCTATTCAGAAATTATTAAGTACTCTTTTTCTTAATTTTGCATATTCAAATAACGTTTCCAATTTATAATGGACAAATTAAACTAAAGAAAGTTGTGAAATCAATTTAGAAATTGTCAAGTACTCTTTTTCTTAATTTGACTTAGTTATTATTAATTATTATAAGTACCAAAATAATAAAATGAACTTCAACTTGGCAATGGTGCCTTATTAAGAATAAAGCTGCCAGATAAGCTATCAAAGCTACCAAAGGTGTTAACAATTGTTAACACTTTTTCTTCGCTTCGATAGCTTATCTGGAATCTCTATTCTTAAAACTCGGATTAATTCATGATTAACTTTAAAATATCCTTTGATGTTCCATAGTATATAAAACACTCAATTGGCCTCTTCGACATTTAATTTGGACTTCTCTCTCCCATTGTTGTGTTAAGGGGGGTTTACACCTATAAATTTTTTTACGTTAATTCCCCTAAAACAAAATTTATAATAATTAGTAAAATTTCCACATAATATTCTAAAAGTATATTGGATTCCTGACAAAATGAGCTGAAGTAGAAGCCTCTATGCCCATTTTATTTTATGTTGTGTCAGTTTCAAAATTTTAGCTTTGAAACTGACTTTGAAAAATTGAAGAAATTTTATGAATTTATGTAGTTTTTGAACTCATTTTATTATTTAATCAAAAAATTTTACTTTATACGACTCTTCACACCATAATGACATCAATTACAAACAATTTAAGACCAATTACATCAAAATTGATCTATCCATTGGACCTGTAGGCTACGCCAAACTTCCAAATTTCATGTTTTCCAGAAAACAGCTTTAAAGTTGAATGTACCATATGATCAATAAATCTTCACTATTCTTCTTAATCACAAAAGATATAATTTATGCAGTTTTTCACACTACAATATCATCAATTGCAAATAACTGAAGACCAATTCCATCAAAATTTATCAATCGATTGGACTTGTAAGTTACGCCAAACCTCAAAATTGCATGTTTTCCAGAAAAAAACTTTATAGTTGCAGGAACCGTACATCAAAATGATGTCTTTTCTTCTTAAAAACTTCTTCTTTTGAAATATAAAAAATATATTCATTATGTCAGTACTTTTTAAATTATTAAATAAATAACATACCTTGAGTTC
>UELV01135377.1:0-10719 GCA_900490015.1 Megastigmus stigmatizans | reverse complement strand
CTTCCAACATCTTGATCATGATTCCATACATTGCTTACTGCTCTACCACTCAGCATCAAATTAATTAAACTTTGACTTCCATACACAAAAGTAGAATGTATTAAGGGATCAGTTAAATCAGATATTTCTAATCGCATTTGAGGTATTCCTTTTGTACATGAGACTGCGAGTACAATAGTAACAACACACCAAACGGTTTCTTAAACATGCTGATATTATCAATAAAAAAATGTTTGACTTCTTCAGCACTAACTAATGTATGAATCCTGCAATCAAAAGTAAAAAGGTTATGAAGTTATCATTTCAAATGTATATTTTAGAATTTTAAGTAACTAATAGACACGCCTCAATTAAAAATGAAAAATTTTATCTTCTAACATTGGTTATATCTACTGTACTGGCAGCTTCCGTCGATGGATTTTCTAGTACCTCTGGACCCTCGTCCGCTTGCATCTTCTCAACAGGCACTTCTCCATTGACATATTTGGTTTGTCAATGAGTAAAATAGAATACTTTGCATTCATTGGATCCACTGCCTGTGCAAGGATCTCTGTCATAGCTTTAACAAGAAGTTCATCACACTTTTCTGGTTTAATATCGTGCCATGTGGTGGTGTCACTCTCATCTAGTAACTACTTCAAAATATAAGCCTGAACTGGAACTATAACAGCATATGGTCTACCTTCAGCCTGAATGAGCACCAAATTTTCATGTGGGCTAAAGAACATTTGGAAAGAATTTACCGCCAGTCAAATAGCGCGCTTTTACATTGAGCCCACTAGTGAAATACGTCCTCCTTGACAGTGGAACCCCAGAGTAAGGTCTTCACCTTGTGACGAGGGTGGAGACGTAGGTGGCATGATTTCTATGCAAATAGTTTGTTTGATCGTTCAATGGTATTTATCATCGTGATTAAGCCCCGGTGCTCACCTTTTCGTCGCCGCTCTCGCACAAACGACAAAGACCTCTGTCGCGCTCGGCTGCGCGTCAGTCGGAGAGAGGACTGTCGGATTTGCGGGGCTGGGAAAATATCAAGAGAGTCTATATTCGATGCTAAGAACCGCATGGCGGCATTTATTCATTACAAACTAAACAATACATGTTGCTCCCGCTGGAACCATCGGCCGTAAGCCGTACGCTATTTTGTCGCTATCGCATCGCTGGCCTGCACGCGGCAGTACCGTTCGCGTCTCGCGGTTTCTCGATGTTCGCGCTGGACGATCGTGCGCAGGAGACACGCACCGTGCTCTGTTAACTGTCGCGCCGCGTGACTCTAACGCGAGAGAGAGAGAATTACCGTGAGAGTGTCTGCTCGCTGCCTTCGGCCTCCTGGAGCCTCTTCTCGGGTTTTTCCTCTCTTCTTCCGGTTGATCGTCGTGGGCAGCCGGATCCGTGCAGCCTTCCTTGTGACGTGCCCTGCGGCGGCTTGGGAGTGCCGGCCCTTCGGCTGAGTCCGTCGGCTGCTCGTGGTCGGCTCTGGGCGCCGAGGCTCTCGTCTCCTGGACGTCTATCCGCTTTCGGCTGCTGGAGTCTCTTCCTCGACCATGGCTGCGCGATCCGCCCGCCTCGTGTCGGACCTCTCCTGGCCCTTTTCGTACCTTTGAACTGCTTCCGATTCTGTCGGTATCCGTGAAGAGAGTGATGCTCTCTTTTCGGTGTTTCTGCTCCGTCTTTTCTCTCTCCCCACTTACGCGCCTTGGCGCGTGCCTCGCGCTGCTCACGCTTCTCGCGGAGCAGTGCTTCTCTCTCTCTCTCTCTCTCTTACCTTATTGTTTCCCTTATTTCGGGCTTATTTCGCGTTACGTGTGCGTGCGCCTCCTGGCGCGTTCTTAGGTATTCGTGAGGTGTCGTGTGACGTGATTACCACGTCACAACCTCGTTGATGAGATCCTCGCTCCTCGTCGCCGTAGCCTCCGCTGCCATAGCGAGAGTCTTTCCACGGGTGATAAAAGCGCGCCCTGACAAATCGTGAGCGTTCACTAGACATAACCGCTCTTTTAAATCGCTGTAATCTCTCTAAACAAGAATCCATAACCTATTTACAAAGCTCCACAACTGCCAAGTGCGGCGCCATTTGCATTTACGAGAAAGAAATTTTGATAAGCTGAGTAATACGTATATTTTTACGTGTAATATTACGCGTAATATGCGTAATGTTCGTGACTGCGCGGTAATGGCATTTGGATGGCATACATGCAGCATCCGAAATATAATTCATAGATGGTAGCACAATGATTACATTCAGGCGGTACGCGTGCGACCACGCGTGTGATGCCAATGTACGGCACGTGCTGTTATCTGGGTTACTTTTGTAACGTGTTATTATGTGCAAATTATTGTATATTTTTCTTCTGGTATTAATAAATAAATAAATAAATAAATAAATAAATAAATAAATTATTTTAAACACGTTACAATTGTATATGTGGTATTATTTTTTTGAGAAAAAAAAAGCATTCTTTTTGAATACTTCTTTTAACCCTTTTTCAGGCCTAAGGAATTGGGCAACGGTACAGATAAACCGTATATGATTTAAGGGGTTAGCGGCATCGTTGAATTCAAATTTGCCATTAGTTTTGCAAAATTAATTTGTTTAATCAAATTATTGCAAAATTAAGTTTTTTTACAAAATTAATAACAAAATCGGATTCTACGGAAAAGAATACATCCCATATAGTAGCTTCAAATGTTAAACCACATATTGTTATTAACAAATTATTAAATAATTAGATTTGCGATATGAATAAGCCCTTTAGCGACTATAGGAAGGTGCATAAAAATACGGGTATAGCACATATTGTCTAAGGTATTTTTTGATGCGCAGAATTCAAATTTGTCATTAGTTTTGTAAAATTGAAAAATAATTTTTTTTGCAAAATAAATACCGAATCGGATTCTACGGAAAAAAATACGTCTGGAATAGTAGTTTTAGTTGTTCGAATATTTTTTTTTTATACTATAAAGGGGGGATTACTTGTTACAATTTTTAAAAGATAGTCTCCAAAAATAATAATAAATTATATATAAAATATAGTTATATTATGATATAAATCAGCACAACTTTTTTACTGATAAAATGTAGTTGGAATTCAGTCACCTGAGATATTTATATACCAAAAATTTTATCGAAAGCAGATTTTATTATCGTACATTTCAAATATTGTACGTCTAACCAAAATTTCAATTCTCTTTATTTATTAAAGTCTCATCTCCTTATGAATTCCCACAATCTATATTATTATTAATTATTGATTAAAACTCTGAACTAATAAAGATTAATACTACGTTTCAATACAATTTAACAAAAAATTTTACCACAAATCTAAATAGTTTCTCTATAAAGATTAACCTTTAAGCATTAATTTCATTTTTTAGTCAGTACAGTAAGATTTGTTTTAAGTTAAGATATCGTAGGTTGAAAAAAAAAAAATTCATCTATTGATATTTTCACGCTTTGCACCATCATGAGAATTTAGAGGTTCGTATTTTAAGATTATCAAATATTCAACCTTCGATATCTTGGTTTTAAAAAATCGTACAGAGTCGACTAAAGAATTAAATTAAAGCTTAAAATCAAAGCTTTCTAAATAAAATAATGAGATTAGTAGTAAAAATTTACGTATACTATATAATTCAGAAGTACTGAATTTTACATTACTTCCAACCTTAAATTGATATATCTCTGCTTCTAATGAATGAAATCGAAAAATTCTAACAAAACCTTAAAGAGCAGAAGTTATGTGCATATTTGATTGCAGTTGTAACTACACAGCCAGACTTTTTCGAGTTCAAAATATAGTTTAAAAAAAAAAATCATTCACTGTTTTCGAAAGATAAGCGATACTTTTTTTAAATCGATATCTATACTAATTATGACAACGGAATTTTGAAGATGAGACTTTGAGATATCGAAAACACTATTGTTACTTCTATATGAGTTTTTCAATTTTACTTTCTTGTTTTAATATTTAATTTTATAAAATTTATATCGTAAAAATAATATATATATAATAATGACTAAGCTATCATGAATGAAGTCCGACCAATTGCAATTCTGCATATTAATATTGCTCGAAGCCACTGCACTTTACTAGTATAGTATCAGGTAGCGGCCTTTATATATACCCACATCAAAGTCATCAAAATCTAACTAAAATTACATAAAATAAATAGAACATTACTTAGAACTCATTTGCCCATATTTATATTACAAATCTTTTAATTTTAATTTAACCTCGAATTTAACCTTAATTATATAAATTATTTTTTTGCTTTTTGCTTTCATAATTATAACTATAATAACAATAATAAGTACTACAGACATTCGAAAATATAGGAAATAAGAAACGTATAAAACTATGCAATACAATATATCATAGGAGCAACAGTACACGGTAGACCTTTAAAAATAAAATTTTTAATTGTGTCCTTTTAAACTAAAATATAAATTACATTATTTAAGAGCACATCGATATAAGCCTGCACCCAAAAATGCATATAATTCTGCATAAAGTAGTGTCGGATATCTAGAAGAATCCCACTGGATTTTCATACATTTGGAGCGAGTAATTATTTCTAAAAAATTTTTCCGAAAATTTGATATGTAAAGTCACAAGCATGACTTCCCCAACATTTATGCAGTCATTTCATAATTCATGAACATTTTATAGAAGATTGTAACCCTTACCTTTGTAGTGCTGCTTGTCAGATTCCAGGTTTCTTCCACAAAGCTTTCATGTATTATAATATTTCACAGACGATCATTTGGAAACTTTTTTGAATTCTTTCATAAAACTCTCATGAAGCTTAAAACAATGAGTTGCAATTCTTGCATAACCTTCTCTTATAACTTGCATTTACTTATTTTGTAATAAAGCGAAAATCTTCCTTGAATGCTCTTATTTCCACAATTATAACTTTCAAAAACCTTAATGAAATTTTAAGTAAAGCTTCCACGTAAGATTCCAGCATTGATTTTCGTAATATTACTCGCAAGGTTCCTGCAATCTTCCCTCAAGCTTTCATATAATACTTGAAAGTCAGATATTATGAAACTTTTTTGTTTCCTTTCATAAAACCCTCAAGAAGCTTTCTTGAAACATCGATTTAGGATACACCTTCAATCTTCCATTTTAACTTCATCATAGGTATATTGTAACAAATGTAAAATATTTCTCGAATGCTTCCTGCAATCTTTCTAGAAAGATTTCACGAAGGTTCAGTGACATATTTCATGGGAAGGTTGTTGGAAGGTTATTTAGAAATTTTGTGTAAGCTTATTACGCAAAGTAACAATTATAATCTTCGAAGGTCTTTATGCAATCTTTCGTAAATCTTCCACGTGAGATTCCAGCATTGATTTTTATAATATTACTTGTGAGGATCCTGTAATCTTCCCTCAAGATTCCATATGATACTTGAAAGTCAGGTATTTTGAAACTTTTTTGTTTCCTTTCCTAAACCTCTCAGGAAGCTTTCTTGAAACATCATGGGAAGGTTGTTGTAAAGTTATTTAGAAACTTTCTGTAAGCTTATTACGCAAAGTAACAATTACAACTTTCAAAGGTCTTTATGCAATCTTTCGTAAAGCTTCCACGTGAGATTCCAGCATTGTTTTTTGTAAAGCTACTCATAAGGTTCCTGCAATCTTTCCTCAAGCTTCCATATAATACTTCAAATTTGGATTTTTTGAAACTTTTTTGTTTCCTTTCCTAAAACTCTCGGAAAGCTGTTTGAAAGATTATCAATGTACCTTTATTCAAAGTTTCATTTTGCTTCCTAAAAGATTGATGCAATCTTCCGCTGCAAGCTTTCTCGAATCATTCTGCTGGAAGCTTTCATGCTATGTGGGACATACATGGTTATATATAGAATTATATATAAATCATTTTTACATAGGATCGAAATGTAAAAAATGGTTAAAATTCGAATCATGTATAGATCTTGCCTGACATACATATGTGTTACCATATGGATCGTAATAGCTTAAGAATGGGCCTAAATTTAATTATTTACATTATAGCGTTTTTTTTTATTCATAAAATTGTTGAAATATAAAAACTAGCAGTGCATATGAGTGGATGTATTTACGAGAGTGTCTGATTAAAGTAAGGAAAAGGTGTGGAAGGAAGAAACGGAAAAAATAAGAGAGTGAGGTAGTGGAAAAAGAAAAAAAGAGTAAAAATGTGAGTGGAAAGAACAAGGATACGGGGAGAAGGGGAAAGGGAGAAGGCGTGCGAAAGAAATGCGTGGCGTGGTGAGTCAGAGAGAAGGAGAATCGTGCATAGAGTATGCGGAGTGTGAAGAAGGCGCGCGAAACAGGGAAAATGAACACAGTAAGCAGTGTGGGAAGGAGCAAGAGTGTGAGTGAAGGCCACTCAACACCTGGAGAGTGCTCCGAGTTGAGAGAGCCTATTTGGAAGAGTTAGAATTAGAAAGGCAAGCAGAGAGAAAAATGATAGAAGGGAAGAGGAAAACAAGGGATAGTCCAAACGAATTCCTAGTAGTTAACAATGACAAGAAAGAAATAGGTAAAAAAGAAATAGAAGGTAAAGAAGAGGATAAAGAAGGAAAAGGAGAAGATATAGAAGAAAAGGAGAAGGAAAAGTTTGTAGAAAGAATGGAGGAGATGGAAAAATTAAGAGAGGCGAGGATGATAGAGATGGAAAGAAATAATGCAGAAGAAAGGAAAAAAGTAAAAGAAGGAATAGAAGAATAAAACGAAGGAAAGAAAGGAGAAGAAAAGAAAAAGGAAGGAAAGAAGGAAAATGTCTGGGTTACAGAGAGGAAATAAAGAGGGCTTCTGATAACTAAAGGAGCAAGAAGCAGAGAGATGAAGTTGGAAGATTGGATGGGGAGGAAAATTGGTGGAAAAAAGTGGAGGTTGGAATTCTTTGAAGAAAGAAAAGATAAAGGATCACTGATGTTTGAGGAAGAAGACGACAGGAACAAACTGTGGAGCATGGAGAAGGAGATTAAAAAGGAGGGTTTTTATATAATAGATGAATCTCTGAACGAGATGGAGAGAGCCGACAGGTATAGGATTATAGAGAAGGCAAAGGATATGGAGAGGGAAGCGAGGGATCTAGGAATTGTTTCGAAGATAGAGAAGGCAAGCAGGTGGATCAAGATTGACGGAAGGAAGTATAGTTGGAGCAGAGAGAGAAAGGAGCTAGAGCGGATTGATAGAGACAAAAAATAGGTAACAAGAAACAAGAAAGAAGATAGAAGAGCGAAGGAAAATACAAATGTATAATAGAAAAAGAATAACAGACACTATCGTAAATGCATAAGAAATAAATATAAGAAATGTAAATTTACATGTAAATCATAAAGATAAAAATAA
The DNA here is from genome assembly GCA_900490015.1 of Megastigmus stigmatizans. Lineage (NCBI taxonomy): Eukaryota > Metazoa > Arthropoda > Insecta > Hymenoptera > Megastigmidae > Megastigmus > Megastigmus stigmatizans. The sequence continues at coordinate 3,374 of UELV01135377.1, read as the reverse complement.
AGAATTTATATAAAAACTTAGCTTATGCCCTTTAGTTAGGTGTTGTTATGTAGCTATTAACCCATTTCTAATACAAAGTTAAAATATTAAAAAAATACGTTTCAAAATCGTTTAAGAAATGTTTAAAAGATTTCTAAAATGCTCGCGGACATTTTAAACGTTTTCAAGCTAGTTGATTTTGCAAATTTTCAATTGCGCATAATACGTTAATAATTATGCGTTTAGTCAATAAATGAAAAAGTTACAAATGTCTTAAAAAAATCTCCTTTATCCAGTGTTACTTTTTACAAAATCATTTTCAGACCACCTGTATAATGTCAGATTACTATAAAAGGAGTTTTTACTTGATATATTCTTTTTTTACTGTTATTAAATGCCTTCATTTTTAAACTATATTTGAAATATATTATTAAATTAAAGCATCTTGTTTTGTACTAAAGGTTATTTTTCCTCTGGACGCTGGAGATTCATGTGAAAACTGTTTACATTGCTTAACAGAACTAGGCATAGGTTTACGAATGAATTCTATTATAAGGTAAGATATTTTGTAATATCAGTTAATATTTTAGTGCAAATAAAGCACTATGTCTTAAACAAACATACGTATTTTTGCAATTGGGTGAGTGAATAAACTTGTGGAACAAAGGTATATATCTCCTGGAGAAAATTATTTATGTTAAAAAGTGATAATTTTTCTTAGAATATGATTATTTTTTGATAAGAAATTAAAATTTCTGATAAGAAGCGATAGTTAGTACAGGAATTTGGAAAAATTATCAAACATGACCACTCTATAGGTAAATTACCTGGTAACACACCGTCTGCAATTCTACTGCAAATCTTGCGCAAGATCGGAACCTACTCATGCGGCAGAATGCCTCACAATTCCAAATCAAATCTGCCGACAGATAATTGCGCAATTATCATGCGGCAGATGTGTGGCAGACTTGCGGCAGGCACATGCAACGTAAATAACATGCACCTGAAGTGCGCGAGAATTGCAGCAGCCGAGTGCGTAAGACGTCTGTGCGTAAGACTTGCGACATACTTACGGAATCCAAGTGCACGAAGGCTCTACATGCACGCGCGAGTGCGCATGAAGTGAGCCAGAATGGCAGCAGAAGAGTGCACAAGACGAGTGCGTAAGACTTGCAACATACTTACGTAATCCAAGTGCACGGAGGCTCTTCCGTGCACGTGTGAGTGCACATGTGGTGAGCCAGAATGGCAGCAGACGAATGCGCTAGACGAGTGCGTAATAGTTGCAACATACTTACGCAATCCAAGTGCACGGAGGCTCTGCATGCACGCGCGAGTGTAAATGAAGTGAGCAAGAATGTCAGCAGACGAGTGCGCAAGATGAGTGTGTAAGACTTGCCACATACTTACGCAATGCAAGTGCATGGAGGCTCTGCCATGCATGAGCGAGTACACATGAAGTGAGCCAGAATGGCAGCATATATAATTTTTTTTCTCAAAGGTCGAGCTACCTTAAATATTAAGAAAAAAATCACCCATAAAAATTATTATATTAGTAAATTTATATATATATATTTATAAGTAGTAAAGCGTATATAAAAACAGTAACACTATAAAAAACATTATTTACAATATGTACATGTAAAACTTAAACATTTAAAAAATTAAGAGTTTGAAAATTAAAAGAGAAAATAGCATCGCAGTGTTGGCGTGAAGTTAAAGTGATTAAAAAAGAGAGATAAATATGCATAATTCTTGATGATTCTTGAATCTTTGAAGCGTGGATGATTGCTGCTGCCCAGTGGTGGTGATGATGCTACAGTGGTGCCACCTCAAGGCCCTCGTTCAGCACTCTAGTCCTCCAGTCGGCTAGGTCGTGCCTTAACAGCTCTTCGAGAAGGTGAGCCCTGTACCTTATTGAGTTTGATGGACTGAACGGTGGCGGTCGAAATTTGTTGAGGATGTCAGAGGCCGTGATGGTGAAAAAAGCGGCGCCATACCTCAGTTCTCGAAGCTGCGAAGGAAAGAGCCCTAGGAGGAAGCCTAGAGGAGGAGCGAGCAAACACGCCAATGTTCATATGCTGGAACCTGACGGCAAGGTATTCTGGGTTGCGCGCGAAGATGTTGAACGCTAATGAGCCTATGAAGAGCTCACGGTGTCTGGCGGCAGAGAGCCAGCCCAGTTTAATGCGGTGTGGGGTGACATGTCCGAAACGAGGGACATTACCATACACGAAGTGCACACGCACATTAAGTGCTCGCTGAATCCTGGTGTTGCGAGTTTTGTCTAAGTTATTATAGACAGCACACGCGTAATCAAGATGGGGAAAAACCAAGCTCTCAACCAGGCTCTTTTTGAGTGAAAAGGAAAGAGAATGGCGGTAGTGCCGTAGGGAGCGTAGGGTGCCGAAGACACGACCCACGATTTGGTTAACATGGGGCATCCAGTTGAGAGTGGGGGTAATGAGGACACCAAGATTCTTTATGAGGGTAGCGTATGGAATGGGAACCCCGAGAATTTGAACTTTGGGAATGCTCTCAAGGCCAATGCGAGAGATAAAGGCCTCGCTACCCAAGATCATTACTTTGGTTTTCCCGAGGTTCAGAGAGAGGCCGTTTTCAGCAGCCCTGGAAGTGACAGCTTCAGCGTCACGCGTGATCGATGCGATACCCATGGGCAGGCTGGATGGTGGGAAGGAGTGGTAGATCTGGGTGTCGTCAGCGAAGATCATGTGAGTTGAAGTACTTAACACCGAAGGCAGGTCATTTATGAAGACGATGAAGAGAAGGGGGCCGAGAACGCTCCCCTGGGGTACGCCAGCCATGACCTTTAGCCATTCGGATGTTGAGCCACCCGTATCGACCACCGCCTGGAGCCTGTCGTGCAGATAAGCGTAAAATCACGCTAGAGCCGCGTCGGAGCACATCATGCGCTTCAACTTTTGCAGGAGAAGGGTATGGGGGACCATGTCGAACGCTTTGGAAAAGTCGAACAAGACTAGCGCCGTAATCATGCGCCTGTCGATTGCTCTCCTAACGTCGACGAGGATCCCAAGAAGTGCAGTCTGGGTGCTGTGGCCACGGCGAAAACTTACCTGTCGAGAATCGAGGAGGCCGGATGATTCGAGGCGCCGAGAGAGTTGTTTGTGTGCAACGCGTTCGAGGGCCTTTGAAATTTCGCACAGAAGCGCAATGGGACGAGTGTCTGACATGGATGTCATTGTCGCCTTTTTTGCCAGTAATGAGAGAAAGGCCTTCCTCCAGAGCGCCGGAAAAGAGGCAGAGCTCAGCGAGAGGTCGGTGATTGGGGCAGCGAGAGTTGGCGCAACGAGCTTTAGCATGCGCGAGGAGATACCGTCTGGACCCGTGCTGCAGGAAGAGGAGCTGTTTATGGC
>UELV01135374.1:0-10248 GCA_900490015.1 Megastigmus stigmatizans | reverse complement strand
GTTCGTCTGGTTGCTGCTCGCCACGGTCTTGGAAAAATCGACGACGTTTCTTCAACGAGAAGGACGTAGGTGTGACATTCTCATCGTTAGATTCTCAGCTGTTCGTGGCATTGGAGGTGGGCTGTTTTTTGGCCGTGAAAGTGAGTGTTCTTAAGTTTGTCTCGGCCCCCTCAACTTACGAGGTTAGGGCTCGAGCTCGCAAAACGCCTGCTTCTTTTATTGTAAACTGGCAGCCCTGCCCAAAATTTTCTAAATTTTTATTCTAAAAATTGGCTATACTGCCTCAATTTTTCGCTGAGTCCTTCACCGCACTACTTAGCGCCTGCGCAGTTATCGCACAGGTTTCATGCGTCATAGCCACTTTCGCCCTCTTTGAAAACTTTCTACATGACCAACTTTCCTGTGTTCACGATTTCTCGTTGCTCATGATAGATGGCACCAGGCATATCCTGTTGTGAGGGCCCCCGCTAGGTGGCGATGGACAAATCCGTGACACGCGAGAGACGGGGCACGAAATGGGTTACATATATGATCGCGCTCTCATGTACGTCCGTGCCGGGAAAAATCTACCTCATTTGTATTTTTACACCACATCAGCCTTGCATGTACTTGCCAAAAACAAGCACTGCTACAAAGGCCGAAAGAAATTTTTACCTCGTGGAGTGGATACATGCAGCATTGATTAATGGTAACCCCTACTCCCACCAATATCACCTTTCCGTGGGTTATAACTATGCTTCTTCTATCCTTATAATAAAGAAGCAGCCTGCCCATTTTTCTTGAAAATTAGGTCCGGCCTGCGGTTTCGGTCGCAAATTTTTCGCGCTACTTTCGCCGCTGATATTGGGAGCATTTTTTCTGCACACGCAAACATATTTTGGCATGCTAAATGGGCGGCTCACGGAGTGTCCCATCTGCTCACTGCCGGTTACGCGGCAATCTGGTTCTGCCTACTCATCTGTAAGCTGTAAAAATCTATTGCATGCCGAGTGCTGCACCCCGGAACTCTTCGTTTCGTCTCGCACGGTGTGCTGCTGCAATCCATCAATTAAGCCACCCATTACTGTTGTCTCATAGGCCACGCCCCTCTCTACGACTAACTCGGGAAAGTGGCTTGGGTCGCCTATTTCCCCGTCTCTGCTGCAGGCTAACAAGCTCCACCGCACGCGCTCGGTTTTTGCCGGTCCTTCTTGCGATTTTTCTCGCGCAGAACATACTGACATGCCGCAGGGTTCCGGGTTGAACGATGCTGTTGCTCCGCCGGTATAGTTTTCGTCGTGGTCTTCATCATGGGCAGCCGAAATAAAATCATCTATATCCGGTATTCAGCGTGATATGGCCGAGCTAAACGCAAGTATTCATGCCGATCTGAACGAGACACGAGCGGTAGTCTCGTCGCTTGTTACATAAGTACAGGCGCTCGAAAGCGCTGCAGTGGCACGCGGCACGGAGCACGCTACGGGTGACGGTCCAGATGTGTGCGAGGTTCTGCTAACGAGTATACCACGCGAGATTGGACTCCATGACACCGCGATTTCCAGCCGTCTGCTGAGCTTCTTACAGATTCCACTTCTCTTGGGGTCGGTTTTGCTGTTGCGCAAGTGGCTTCCGTCAAGTGCATCGTCGGCCTCGACTTCTGTATCAACAGCTGCCTCGATTGCGGTCACCACTCGTGAAGTTGTGCTGCTGTTGGCTTCGTCTGGGGCGCGCGACCTTATCATCTCGCGCTTACCTAAACTAAAGGGCCGACGGTGAGACGAGATACTGGGGGAAGGGGGTGGTGGCCCTCTCTACATCCGTGCACTATGGCCCAAGAAAATTCACCTGCTTCTTGGCAAAGCATACGAGGTTCAAAAGCGGCTGAACTGTGCGCGACCGATTGTCAAGAACCTCATAGTTTATATGAGGGCCACGCCGAACGGTCCTCTTCTACCTATTCACAGCGAGGCTGATCTGGCCGCTCTCCAACCAGCCCCACGCACACCGTGAGGTTTTTATAATCTGCCTTCATCTGTTCCTGTATCTTCGTCTGCATCGTCTTCACATATCGCGCACCCACCACAAAATTCACCATTTCTAAATGTCTTTCATGTCAACGTAAATCGTCTAAAATCACACTTCTCTTTATTAGAGGCACATTTTCTCGGCCGGACATGCGATATCTTGGCCGTCACCGAGACTTTCCTCACGGATCTAGATTCCGATTCAATATCGCAGCTACCCGGATTTGTCTTTTTTCGACATGACAGGAGGGGTAAAGAAGGGGGCGGTATGGGCCTATACGTGAGAGACCACTTTAAAGTTAAAATTCTCGCCTCTTAAGAGCCCAGCTTCCTCAACGCACCGGAATTGCTCATTCTGGACCTCTCCTACAAAAACAGAGTGCTCCTCTTTGCCGTGGTGTACAGACGCCCTCAGGCTGCATATCCTGAATTATTTTTTAATGTTCTGTCGTCCTTTTTACCGTCCTATAGAAATGTTATTTTAACGGGCGATTTTAATGTCAATATGGCTGCCCCCAGCGCTGCCTCTGCCCACCTGCAATCACACATCGAGTCACATTCTTTATACCTGGTTCTCTCAGAACCAACTCACCACGCAATCTGCCAAGATCACATCTCCCATACTTGGCTTGATCTCTTCATAATAAAAGATATTTCTTCTCAAATTTCTTATAATAAATCCACATCCCCATTCATTGCTGGCCACGACATCATCAACCTTTTCTTTAAATTCTCTTCGCCTCCACTTGTAAATAAATCAATAATCACACGTTCATTAAATCCCATCATCTCCGACCGCTTAGCCAGTTCCATCATTTCACATCTTTCAAACACTTTTCCGGCAGATTCGGATTTTTCTCGTGTTTCGTCTCGTTCTGTCCCTAGTTTTATTCCATCGCCCGTCTCGAATATCGACGTGAGCATTTTTACACACAGTTTAACCAAAGTTACTCGAAATTTTTTTGATGACGTTGCCCCCGTCCGTACCGTTTCGCTTTCCACCTCTCGTAAGCCCTGGGTTTCGAGCGAGATAAGACTACTGATACGAGAGAGAGACAAGATCTACCATGTGGTCAAGCGCTCCGGCAACTTCGACGACTTTCTGAGATTCAAGTCGCTTCGCAGCAGTATATCGAATCATCTGGATACAGCCAAAAACAAATTTTTCGCCAACAATCTAATGAATGCCCCTGATGCAGCTGCGAAGTGGTGTGAGCTCAGGCGGATGGTTGTAACTGGTGCCCCGCGCGTGACACCATTAAATTACTTTTCATGCTCGGACCTCAATAAGCACTAAGCCAGTGTCACAGCGCATTTGCTTCCCGTCTCTTTCGAATCCCTCCAAAGCCTGCTCTCGCCTGCCAGTGACGAGGCGCCTGCCGATGAGATTGCTTGCTTCCATTTCGTCCCAGTCTCAACTCCAGAGGTGTTACAGGCCATAAACAGCTCCTGTTCCTGCAGCATGGGTCCAGATGGTATTTCGCGCATGCTAAAGCTCGTTGCGCCAACTCTCGCTGCCCTAATCACCGGCCTGTTTAACCACTCGCTGAGCTCTGTCTCTTTTCCGGTGCTCTGGAGGAAGGCCTTTCTCTTACCACAGGCGAAAAAGGCGACAATGACATCCATGTCAAACACTCGCCCCATTGCGCTTCTCTGCGAAATTTTAAATGCCTTCGAACGCGTTGCGCACAAACAACTCTCTCGGCACCTCGAATCGACCGTGGCCACAGCACCCAGGCTGCACTTCTTGAGGTCCTCGACGACGTTAGGAGAGCAATAGACAGGCGCATGATTACGGCGCTAGTCTTGTTCGACTTTTCCAAAGCGTTCGTCATGGTCCCCCATACCCTTCTCCTGCAAAAGCTGAAGCACATGATGTGCTCCGACGCGGCCCTAGCATGGTTTTACGCTTATTTACACGACAGGTTCCAAGCAGTGGTCGATACGGGTGGCTCAACATCCGAATGGTTAAAGGTCATGGCTGGCATACCCCAGGGAAGCGTTCTCGGCCCATTCTCTTTGCAGTCTTCATAAATGACCTGCCTTCGGTGTTGAGCATTTCACGTCACATCATCTTCGCTGACGACACCCAGATTTACCACTCCTTCCCACCATCCAGCCTGTGCGAGGGTATCGCGTCGATCACGCGTGACGCTGAAGCTGTCGCTTCCTGGGCTGCTGCGGACGGCCTTTCTCTGAACCTCGGGAAAACCAAGGTAATGCTCTTGGGTAGCGAGGCTTTTATCTGTCGCATTGACCTTGAGAGCATTCCCAATGTTCAAATTCTCGGGGTTCCCATTCCATACGCTACCCTCATAAAGAATATTGGTGTCCTCATTACGCCCACTCTCACCTGGGCGCCCTACGTTAACCAAATCGTAGGTCGTGTCTTCGGCACCCTACGCTCCCTATTACCGCCATTCTCTTTCATTTTCATTCAAAAAGAAACTGGTTGAGAGCTTGATTTTTCCCCATCTTGATTACGCTTGTGCTGTCTATAATGACTTAGACAAAACTCGCAACACCAGGATTCAGCGAGCACTTAATGCGTGCGTGCGCTTCGTGTTCGGTAATGTCGCCATGAGCTCTTCATAGGCTCATTGGCGTTCAACATCTTGGCGCATAGCAACCCAGAATACCTTGCCGCTAGGTTCCAGCGTATGAACATTGACGTGTTTGCTCGCTCCTTCTCTAGGCTTCCTCCTAGGGCTCTTTCCTTCGCAACTCCGAGAACCGAGGCGTGACGCCGCTCTTTCATGATCACGGCCTCCGACATCCTCAACAAATTTCCACCGCCACCGTTCAGTCCATCAAATTCAATGAGGTACAGGGCTGACCTTCTCGAAGAGATGCTACGGCGCGATCTAGCCGTCTGGAGGACTAGAGTCCTGAACCAGAGCTTTGAGGTGGTACCACTCTAGCATCATCACCACCATTGGACAGCAACAATCATCCACGCTTCAAAGTCTCAAGAATCACCAAGAATCATGCATATTTATTTTTCTTTTTTAATCACTTTTAAATTCACGCCTATCATCAGCAAAACTGCGATGCTATTCTGTTTTTTAATTGTCAAACTTTTAATTTTTTAAATGTTTAAGTGTTACATGTACATACTATGAATAATGTTTTTATAGTGTTACTGTTACTTCATTTTAATGCGTTTTTCAAAAAATTTTTCTATACTCTCTATGGATTTATGTACTATTGTGGCCAAATGAGGTTTTACCTCCCGGTCAAATAAACGAATTATTAATCTAATCTAATCTCTCTCTCTCTCTCTCTCTCCCTCTCTCTCTCTCTCTCTTTCGCTTCTTCGTCTACGTGATTTGTTTTTATGCGTCATCGAACGCTCTTGTTTTTTTTATTTATCCCTTTTTTTCATTACTTCATTAGTTCTTAATCTTTTTTTTCTGGCTCGTGTTCGTTTTCTCCCTTCTCTTTCGTTTATTCGTGCAAGTTGTTCTCATGCGTTATGAGTTCGCGCTTGCTCTCATTCCTAGTTGACTTGAGTCAGCTGTCGGGTGTTTCCATATCAATTCTATATATGGGACATCTCGCGGTGTGCGATTCTAAACCATCCTTCCGCGCTCGTTTTTGAGATGGTCGTGGTTGATGCTGCTCTGTGCTTACGGTTGTCTGCTGCTGGCTGCTCTTTTCCATGCCTCTAATCAATCTAAAACAAATTCGTAAAAGGGACCCCCCCCACCCCCTGGGGAGAGGAATTTTCAAACTATAAGCCCGAATATTGGCAATCCCAATATTGCGCCTCCGTAAATAGTTATGTTTTTATTCGTCACGCTTATTCCCTACGGTTCCTTGGAGAATTTTGGAGGCTTTCGTTCTCCTGATTATCTCGTTAGCGCTGATCCCGATTCTACAATACTCGGCCGAACAGTGTGCCTATACATTGTCACCCGACGAATGGCTTTATTTTCTATTGCGGTTCGGTTTCAAATTTCCAACAATTCGTCTCTCTTGGAGCTTCATCTCGCTCATTCTTGTTGTGCTGTGCGTTTCTCCGTGCTAAGTTCGTGCATTATTGCATTTACACTTGCTACACTGCGTTACGCTTTCTCGGTGCTGGTTGATCACGCGTTATTTTTTTTGTTTTTACACTTGCCGTCCATTCGCTCGCTACTCGACACTTGAGGTACATGAGTAGTATAGTAACGCTCATGGAGAGACAGAGGGTGGGGTGTTGGGGTAAGTGCGTGGTATTATACGAGCGGGTTATGTGGAGTGGGAGGAGTGGGGGTAGGCGCGTGGAGAGCGGGTGGGGAGAGTGGTGGTAAGTGCGTGATAGTGCACGAGAGGGTTAGGTGGATGGGAAGTGGGGGGCAGGCACGTGGTATTGCACGAGATGGTATTGTGGAGTGGGGGAGTGGGGGCAGGCGCGTGGTATTGTACGAGAGGGTTATGTGGAGTGGGGGAGTGGGGGGTAGGCGCGTGGTATCGCATAAGAGGGTTAGGTGGAAGGGGGAATAAGCGCGTTGCAAGGTTGTGGTGTTAGGAGGTGGAAGGAATGAGGGTAAGTGATGGGAGAGAGACAGAGAGAGAGCTTAAGTCATAGTGGTGGCGGGAGAGAGAGAGAGAGAGAGAGAGAGAGAGAGAGAAATTTTCTACATATTTGCTACTTACATTTTATAAATAAAAGGGTAAAATTATGATTATTATTTATGATTTTATTATGATTTCTTTGTTTTTACGTATAAATTTTTGGTGGTCCTTAAAAGTACCGTTTATTGCTGCTGCCGAAGAAATTAAAATTTCTTATAACCGCTACGTTCTGGAAGTCCTTTCGTGTTGGGTGAATATGTGGTTGAGTATTCTTTCCACTTTCTAACGAAAGTAGAATTATCCTTTTTTCTACCTAGAAGTGGTGTGGTGCCGGTGGTGTTGGTGGAGGCGGCACTGTTGATGGTGGGGCAGGTGGTCTAACCCATCCTGCTCGACGATTTAAAGACGAATGATACAGAAGGGAAAAATCTGTTGGGGTTACATAAATTTGAGTTGGGAAATAGGGAGGCGGAGTTTACAAAAAATTAGAAACAATATTTACAAGGAAAATATAATTTTTTTTATTCATAAACATCCTGAATAATATTATAAAAATATTTACATATATACAACATATTTACATTATTCACATTTTACAAATAATAATAATTTTTAAAAATAATACATTTGCGACGAGTGCCCCTCAACTACCGCAACTCGGCATGCCTCGGTGCTTTCGCGCAGAGGGTTGCAGGCGTTTACCTCCCACCCGCGAGAGAGCTGCGCACGCAGCTCACACCGTCGAACGCTCTCGCCGCCGCCGAACGCTCTCGCCGCCGCCGCCGCTATCGTAGCTATAAAAGGCGACACACGCTGTCGGAGAGCAGAGTCAGCCCGGTGCTCCGACTCAGACGACTTCTCTCTATCCTGGCCCTCCAGGTAGCGAGTGGCCTCCTGACCGGTGCCCCGGGTTGTCCCCGCTGTAGGCTCGGCGCTCCGTGCTACAGCGCAACCAGTCCTCGCGGCTTGACTATCGGCGCTCCGGTGTCAAGTCTCCAGGGCTTCCCCCTTCCCCCACCGCGACGCGTCCGCGCCACCGCGACTCCGCCGTCCGGCAGTAGCTAACGAATACATTGTGCCCCAGGATTCTCTAGGTTCGCCATCCTGTGCCCCTCCACAATGGCGCTCCGTTGTGGAAGGACAAGGCCGACCCCGATCACACACCTACCCAATCCGCGTTCCGTGCCGTCTATTCGCGCTATCTAACGGTGCCCCGTTGATTGCGCGACTCAGCGGCTACTGCCTCGTTTACCGACGGCGCTCCGTCGTAAACGAGACAGTCATTTAGCTTCACCGTAGTTTTGTAAACTTGTTTATCCGTAGACACATTGGGTAGATTTAAATGTAACCCCGTACATACACACACACGTTCACATACCGACACTAGATGTATAGCCGTGATTGTATCTCAGTAGAGCGCTCTTGTTTGTTTCAGGTCACAAACCCCATCGGAGCCGATTCTTAGCTCCGCTATCTTTTTGTATTTAGTTTGTAAGGCCAATTTAATAAACATATTATAATTATTAAAGCAACGCCTGTGTTCGCCCTGACTCATTCACCCAGATCCACGAAGTCTGTTTCCTTGCTCCTACCACAGACCACGGAAAATCCCTCGGTTACACATTTTATGAAATTACACTAAACGCGGTCTCTTTACTTTATAATTATTTTACAGCATTATTAATACATCTGTTAAATATTCGCTCGCTTATGAGCTCGAAGTAGGCGGATTCCCCAAATGGTGCAGTCATAAATTCCTTTTTGGAATCCTGCTTTGGGTTCCGAGCTCCTTTGAGTCTCCAAGCACCATTGACAATGTTTTTCTTCAAAACTAGGCCAATGGTACTGACTCCTCGCTTACACAAGCTAAAAAAGAATTAAGTATATTAGTTAATTATTTAACTAATATAACTTAAAATTATAAAAATACGAAATGTTTACTCAGTATGCATTTATCCTTGCTTGAAGTCTCATCAGTGTAGACGTCAGCTCATTAAATTTCCGAATCGTTGGTTATGGGGCATCCGGGTGAGACAGCGTCGATACAATCGGTGTAACGTATCGGAAGAAGTCCCTCGTACTCAAGCCCCACAGCTTGGTATCTAATATTTTTTGGTTGCTCTCCACGAGGTGCACTCCCCATCAGTACGTTGCGTAACCTTTTTTGGTAATTTTCGTATGCATTTTTAAGTGCGCATCGATCTCGTTCATACATTTCGCGATCTCGATGCTCAATCGCGACACTGAGATTAGTTTTTCGTGAAAACTACAAAACATGTCCCCACACTCAAACACACCGGTGGGCACTGACTCCTCCACAAATTCGACATCTGGTTCGCATCTCTTTCTCTTTCCGTCGATCGAGTCCACTAGGAAAATATCAGTGCCGCGCGGGACTGCTGATATTACCTGATTGGAGTCACCGATCACAATGATCTTGGACTCGAGCACAATTGTATCATGCGTTCCTGCCTCATCCGACTGCTCAGCGTTATCTTCATCATCGTCGTCGATATTGATAACTTCTATCTCACTTGTCGAATTCGATTCTTTGGTTCCATGTGCTGCGTGCACATCATTGTCCTGCACAATTTTACTCTCGATATCTACCACTTCACGCACGATGTTATCGATAGCGTCGCACTCCATTTCGCTGAAACTCGACGCGCACTCAGCCAACAGGTCTTCCCTTGTTCTTTCTTCCGTCACTGCACGCATTTGTTCACTGTCGACCGGAGAGGGGCCGACATACACGTTATCAATATCACTACTCGCGGCATCTTGCGACTGTGAAATCTCGTCGATCCGTACGAAATCACTCGCGGTCCTTTGAATGACGTTCAACTCACTCTCGTTGAACAAAACGACGTTTCACTGTTCGATACAGTATCGAAATCAGCTATTAAATTATCTACACTTTCATCGACGTCACTATGCACTGCATTGGACCCGTTACCCCACTGAGCGTCCGGCTGTATGACTTCACTCGCGATCCTTTCAATAACGTTAAAGTCGCTCTCGTCGAAAATCAACGACGTTTCGCTGCGCGCTGGAGTATCGAAATCAGCTATTATTATGTTTTGGAGCCGATATATCGGCTCAAAAACATCATGCTAGGATACGTCTTTATCCTTAAGTAAATTGATACGCTAAGTTCGTATCTGAAGTTGGTTTGACCTTATCACTTCAGAGTCAAGGTCAATGAAGGTCATTTGAAGGTCAAACCTAGCAATATGGTTTAAATCATTGCAAAAGATATATCTTTATGTTTTTGGAGTCACTGAGTTAGGGTTTTACGTCATTTTGACCTCAAATAAAAAGAGAGATGAAGATTTCTCCAAGGTCAGGTTGAGAATATACCCAGGGAAATATTTAAAATTGGTTTTTATGTTTTTGAGAACGCTTGACACCGAATTTTCTCATTCAACCAATCGCATTTCTGTCAATATAATTATTCAGATAAATTTCTGAATCTATTTTCGTGAAAGTAGTTTGCCAGTAAAATTACATAAATACTTTTTGCTAGAAACGTATATATCATTAAAATTTAGATCGTACAATTATAACTAGAAATTTATTCTAGAAGAAAAGATAGTGAATAGGGAATAATGCTTGATTTCTGAGCATACGTATGACATAAGCAGATCATATGTTTCTATCTATTCGTTTTCAAACAGTATCGTAA
>UELV01135362.1:0-11322 GCA_900490015.1 Megastigmus stigmatizans | reverse complement strand
AAAACACGCCATATCTTTTTGTAGGAGTATTTCGAAAGAGTAGCTCAAAATACGTCGGATATGATCTTTTTCAAATTTTTTCAAACCTTTTTTTTAATTGAAAAAAGGCCTTGAAAAAGATGTTGAAAATTCGGGGTCTTGGTCTTTAATGGGTTAAAACATGAAAGGTATTCAAAAAAATAAAAAATAGCTTTGATGGTGACTAAAATATATAGATGTAATAGAATAGAAAAGTTAATTTATAATTTATATCAATACAGCATGATATAACATGATGTATCATGGTTCTCGTGATTTTGAGGAATTCATTTTATTTAGACAAACATTCTTCGTCTCTTCATATTTCGCAAAGATATGTTAGATCCAAATTCACGAGGACCATTGTTTTTCCAGGAAATAAAATAATCGTAATATGTTCTGTGGAAGAGAAAGAAATTTTAATCTTCTCTTTCCTCTTACTCACTTTTCGTTCCTCATAACCAATCCTATTATAAATTTCTAGCCATATTTCAATTGTCCAAATCCAAAGTGGAATAAACAATTTGCGGGTGGCAATCGAATCAGAAGCGGCGTAGAGCAAGTGCAGATAAAAAATTCGATGGTAACGCTCGAGAGAGCGGCACTCAGTGTCAGAGACGCGTCGATCTGTAGCTTATGATTCGCGGCGGTGCGGCGCCATTCCCCGAGATCAGGAGGAGGAGTGCACAAGTTTTGCCGCGCGCGTTACCGACGTATATACCTCGCATCGTCTCGAAGAGGACGTCAGCTTGAAAAACGAGATTCGGGTATAGGGAGGAAAAGCGTAGCGTACACGTCCCGGAGGGAATCGCGACGCGCGGTTTATATGTAGTGTACCACGCGCCACGACACTCGCGGAATCCGAAAGCCGCGACTCGCGTCATACATATCCGATCGCCCAACGACTCTCTCCTCACCCCCCCCCCTCTCGCTCTCTCTCTCTCTCTCTCTCTTTTGCCTTCTTTTTCTCCTTTCCGCTTCTTTCCTTTCTACCTATTTCTCTTTTTTTCCGGACGGGATCGCTCGCCTCGAGGGAGAGCATACCCGCGTCTCGCGCTAAAATACATGCTTGAGACATGCGAGGGCGGCGCACGATTCGCCTAGGTTATGCTGACAAATCGCCACTTCCGACGATCGACCATTTTTATTGATTTTCCACACATATATATCCCTTTGTATAGTGCCGATTGTCTGGATTGCATTTTAGTCGCTGCTTGCCTTTTCAACGTGTCTTGTGTACATATGCTTGCGTACGTAAATAATAAGCTATACGATAGTCGTGTATCTTTGAAATCTATCTAATGTTACTCGGAAATTTTATTAACAATATTATGTTTGGAATAATGCAAGTTAAATTGACAGAAGTGCACAACAGGTGAGGTATTACAAGAGTTACTGTTAATTAGCTTTGCGTAACAAATTATAAAAATTTCAGGAATTCACCCATTAAAATTCTAGCAGAATTGGAAAAGAAAACAAATTAGAACAAAAGTGTATGATTAAAAAAATTCGAAAAATGACAAACTTTGAATTTTTTTAATCATACACTTTTGTTCTAATTTGTTTTCTTTTCCAATTCTGCTAGAATTTTAATGGGTGAATTCCTGAAATTTTTATAATTTTGAAAGTAGTGTACACTGCCGAATTGATTACTGACATTGACATCTTTGTTTTGCACGATCGTGACAAATTTTTCAAATTCAAAAGTACTGCTTCTAGGTTAAAATGTGGATCGAAGAGTGAAGATGTAAAGAGTAAATGCTGAAACATTCGACCCACTGTTATAAATACTTTATAATAGCTATAAATTTAGTCGAATTTTATACTAACAAGGGGAACCCCCGATCTCCGGGAAAGCGATTTTGCTCAAACTTTGGAAAGTAGATTCTGGTACCTGAAAACGAAGTTTAGAACCAATATTTGCGACCAATGGGCACAATTTTACAAGATAACCGCTACGCCAAATACATAATCATTTATTAAGTTGCTTTACACTTTATAACTCGGCAACAAACGAAAACAAAAAATATTTCTAAATTACAAATAAAAATTGAGAATGCGACCTTCAATTTGAGAGATTATATACGTAAATAGCTGGATTCGTACAAAAGTTATGCGAGTTTAAAAATTAGGTACAATTTTGCATTTTAAATTAGTATAAAAATAATGCAGATTTTTAAGTGAGGAATTGTGTCTAATTTTGAAACGCTCATAACTTTCGAATGAGTAGAGCTTTTGACTTTTATAACATCCCGAATTAAAGGTCGCGTTCTCAATTTTCATTTTTATTTGGAAACATTTTATATTTTATTTAGTGGCTAATCTGTAAATCATGTAACAACTGTATGAATTTTCACGTATTTGACTTGAATAGCGGTTATCCAGAAAAATTGGGCCCATTGGTCGCTAAAATTGTTTCTAAACTTCATTTTTAGGTACCAAACACTATTTCCCAAAGTTTCAATAAAATCGTTATCGCAGAAATCATGGGTTCCCCTTGTAAATGTATAATGTTTTTAGAAAAATTATGACATCTCAATAATAATTATGTTTTATTTCCTTATTTTTAACTTTATTTTGTGTTATAACTAATCTAATATTAAATGGTGTTTTAATATCAATCTATATTGATTTCCAGTGTGTTCTTTGGTGGTCTCTATAAGCCAAACAAATAAGCGGTAAAATTCCGACGTAGAACGAGTAATGCATCAATGTAATAATTGGAATCGTTCACCAATTTCATTTTCCACAGAGCAATTTCATCGAAGGACCGACTAATAGACACTTAGTCTAATAACACTTGTAATTATAAATTGAATAGTATCTACTTCATTAAGCAAAACTAATTAACTGTCACCACCAAAATTAATTACTTGTTCATAAATTATAACATTGTTTAAAGTAACAGTTTTCAAGAGTTTTTTTAATTTGATAGTTCTTCAAAACGTTCGTAATTCTGATTGTACGCAAATTTCACTCATTTTGTAATTTAAAGTAAAAATTGCAATGACAAAACAATAAGAATTCCGTAAGAATTTCGCAGGGTCAAGTGAAACAGAGATCCATATGGAATCTATATGGAATCCATATGAATATTTTCAGCTTGGTATATGTACTCAGACCTTTCATACACATAAATATATATTCAAACAGAAATATATATACTTATAGATGTATATATTCACAAATAAAGATACAAAAATTTAATTTATTTACACTCACAATTCATATGCACACCAAAAAATACATACTCATATTTACATCCACACAATGGTGTGCACTCACAAATATATTAATAAACACAACTATACACGCACGTCACACTCGCATATACAGATACTCATACAAATATACAGACGCACAGAAATATATACACACAAATATACACTGACAATTAATACACACACACAAACGCACATAAATATATACACACAAATATATATATACACACATGAATTTATCAATACACGCACATAATAGTACATTACGCAACTAGTGAGCGAATGAGATTATCTCAACGAGGGGGAAGTTTGTCGCCCGAGGGAGACAAGAAAAAATATATACACAAACTCATAAATACGTACCCGCAAATATATTTATACATAGAAATACACACACATAGAAACGTATAACACAAATATATATATAATTGCTACACACACTATATATAACTGCTGCACAACCAACAAAAAACATACATAAATATATACGCAAATATATACAAACAGCATATAAAAATTCTACGATAGTAGTAATAATTATGTGATCAATCAATCGATAAAATTCTCGAAAAAATGATCAAGAATTGAGTACCGATCACCAATTGGGCCCGCGGCAGTACGCAGATCTAAAACAAATGTGTTTGTGAGATAGAACCTTTTCTAAACAGAATTTTTGCCACCGGTCAAACAACAGTTTATCTCAGTTCAACCTAAAAAAAAATTGACAGCAAAAATGCAGAATTCCATTCAACATGAGCAAAGCGATGCAAGTCAAAAATCCTAAATTCTAGCCAGTACAGTAGCATTCTAATCCGAGTAACGCAGGCGACTGCGACAACAAAATTATTGCAAGCCGCAAAGTAATTAACGAACTCGTGGTGTCGGCGGCTCGCGCGGAATTGCGCGAATGATAAATAAAGGCCTGTATTTTCGTTAGCCGGATGCACGGATAGAGAGAGAGAGAGAGAGAGAGAGAGAGAGAGAGAGAGTCAGAGGGGAGAAGGGTGGTGGGCTAGAGGCCCCAGCATAGCGATAACAAGCCCGACTACTGTCGAATCAAGGCGATGCTTAATAGCGGGTCCAACTGAAGTTACGTGTGGCCGCTCGACGCGCTAAAACCGTTAAAATATGTAATAGCCGCGTAATGAAGGTATGTTTAATAGATGGAGGGACCCCGAGGCTCTGCCGCACCAGGCATAAGAGCTTCGTTAGTTCGCCATTAAGCCAATGCCGCGTGGTGAGAGAATGTGGACGTGTATGTAGTGCGTGTGTGTGGCCGCGGCTTTGTTGCTGAATTTATTTGGAGATGCAGGGGACCACGCTTTTTCTTTTACGAGAAGGATCAATTTTACGCATGGATGGGAATTTTCGTGGTTTTCTTTCTAGTTTCGGTGAAAATATTTTCGAGACTCGAGTTGGAAGAGTTGGCTCTGTTATCCGCGTGTTTGCTTTGAATGATGAAAATTAATGCGACGAGGGAGAGAGATGTATAAAACCTGAAATTTAGATATGCCTTATGTGAATACTCGAGTCGCGAGTTGCGCTGACTCTTTTGCTTTTACGATTTTAGAAAGTCACGGAGCGCGCGCTTTTTACAATAAAACCGGAAAAATCAAAGTTTTTATGTTTATCTAACAATGTTTTACATCCGCCAGCGTCGTCTACCTACTTTTACAGAATATGCTGCGCAGGGAAGAATGAATTTATTTCCATTTACAAAATTATACATATAATTAAAAACCCATAATAATCGATTTGCCAAAGCTAAAATCCCAAAAAGAAGAATATTTTCAAAGTCTGAGAGGCAAAGAAAAAAAAAGGAAAAGAACTTGGAGGATCCGATAGCCAATATTCATTTTGTCGGTAAGGATACTCCACCGCTGAGCTATATCGCAAACTCGCGGGACTTCCTGCGCTCCCTCACTTACAACCACACTCAATTTTTTTATTACAGCATCTTCTCCAAGTTAAAATCTTGGAGGGAAAACTCGAAGGAAAAGTGTCGTAAAAACGACGTTTCAGAAGACTTAATACTTCCCCCACCCCCACTGCTATTCCTATCTATATGCCAGACCGCAAATAAATTTTTGAAAATTTTTTCTTAGATTATTAGGGTTTATATGTGACATGGCACATATCAAAGGAGAATTTTGACACTGGCCTCCATTGAAAATGTACGAGTCCTGCTCTACCATTTTGAACATAAAAGGACGTTTAACATAACAAATTGAAAGCCTTTACTTGACGGGAATTTGAAAAAAAAAAGTCGATATAATAGTTCCCATATGCTTAATGCATGTAAGTAGAAGCAGACGAGTGTAGAAGGACCCGATTTTCGATCAACTTTTCTTTAACTTTCCCGTCTGGTATGTAAGGTGGCCAATTTGTTTTTTAATTTAATTTTTTTTTATCCTCTTACTGATACATATTATATATTGTACTCATTCATAAGATTATAAAAAGTCTTTATTTCATTAATGTTCCTTTTGTGTCAGAATTACCCCAATGATGAATTAATGAAAATAAAAGCAGATCTTCTAATCGCACATTCCACAAAGCTCGCACAAAAATAGACGCCCCGGAGGCAGTAACGAAGCTGGAAATCGAGGCGAAACAACAACAGCTGGCAGGACACAATGCACTCGGTGCCCAACCAAAAAGAATGACGATTGTGCATTAGTCTAGAAGGGTCGAGCAAGCAGATGCACCGGTGTACACATTTCATTTTAGCGAAGCAGCAGCAGCAGCGACGGCGGTAGCAGCAGTAGCAGTGTTATTGCGGACTGCCAACTTATGGGTCGAAGCCAGGCGAGTCTATAAATGATATACACGAGTAGACCAACACTTTAGCGTATTCGCATTATACATGCTGCGTCCCAAGCCCCCACTGAATGACTCTCCCCCACAACGCGTATGTGTCTGTCTGACTGGTGGACTGCAGCCTAGCTATATATAATGTACAGCGAATTTTAGATCATGCGCCTGTTAAAACTGATAAATAGACTAGTGTTGTAGAAAACGATATTCGAACTGCAGCTATAAGCACCTGGCAGCATTAGTCAAGTGGTATACTTTGGACCTCTTTGAACGAATTCAATTGAAATTTTTATTTGGCCATTTTTGATGATTATTAAGATTTAAATTACTTATATACAAGAGAACTATTCACTTCAGTCTTCATTCAAATTTAATTATTAAGAAAGCTGATAGATATTTTAGTCCACTTATATTTTCAAAACCCGCTTCCATCCTACTACATGGAAAATTTTTCGGGCTAGTGGAATAATATACTAACTCGGACTAGTCTTGAAAAGTATATACTCACTCAACTAGGAGCAGAAAAAAGCACTACCTCGGCTGAGTGCAAAAAAAAATTACTGACTTGGATAAATGCGTCAAGATAATACTCACTTTGCCACAGTGTGCCTAAGTATGCCAAAATGTGTCAAAATAGTGAATTTTAAGAGAATATAGTCCATACTTATAATATTTTGAACATACATACTTGATCTAATTCTTAAAAACTTTTGAGGAAAATGCACAATTCTATTTCATTTTAAAATGTTGAATCAAAACAATCAAGAATTATTATTTATGGCTCTAAACTTCTTTTTCAAAGTATTGATCCAAATTGGATGAATATACATTGTATTGTCTACGTGAAAATTTTATATGAGATCTCATATGAGAATCCAGAAAATTTACATAATTAAAATAATATTATACACGAAAAAGTTATTTGCAAAATAAGGCGAGTTTTCGGCAGATTTTAGATAAATGTCAATTTTATCTGAATTGATTAGGGACTTCGATTTTTCGTTTTAGTATTATACCACCCAGACGGTAATAACACCTTACTTGAACTGAAAGCTTGAACTTTGATATTTAATTTTTATCTAGTAACTCGTATAAAGTGGTCGAATAAAAACCACATATCAAAGCTTAGACTTCACTTCACATTTTATAACTTCTATCAAATAAATTTGCGGTAGATTCCAACTGAATTCCCACATAAATATTTTGTAAGTAAATTTTGTACTGTTAGGTAGAGTCAGAAAACAGTAAAATTGCATACATTATACATACATAATCTGTTATAATATCGGAGAAAGTTGTTAAATCTATAAAAATTATCTTTATAAACGTAAACATTGTGCCAAGTATGACTTTTTATTTCTCAGCACAAATAAATTTATTCTTTAACAAATCCTATTATAAAATCTAGTCCCTATATTTACTTTCTAAGATTAAGGACATTGTACAAAATGGAAAATAGAAAATAATAATGGGACAACTAAAATGATCTAGATTTGATTAAGGCAAAAAGAATACTTGACAATTTGTGAGATGTTGTCACAACTTTTTTCAAAGAAGTTTCCCATCAAAAATTAGAAGATTCCAAAGTAACAGATAAAGAATTGTTTATCTAGTTTACATTACCGAGAAAAAAATGCTTTACAGTACTTTCTGGCATGATTTCATAAATTTTTTATTCCTAATTACAATAATATCAAAACTAAAAAAATGATTATTAGATTAAGTGAAAATATGATTTTATGTAGCAATAAACTAATCTATATTATTTTTTTATTTAAGAGATTATAGATACAGCGAGTAGAAATGTTATTTTTGAATAGGATTTGGTCCAAGAATACATTTAATTGTGCTGGGGAAGAAAAAATTACTTCTCGCAATTTTTACCTTTTTTAAAGTAATTTTTATGAGTTCAAACGAATCGATATGCTATATTTAAACGGCACTGATGTATCTTCATGTTCATCGAAAATAACACTTAGGTGTTATTATTCCCCAGACTAACAAAAAAAATGTTAAGGAAGAGGAATACAATATTTAAATATATTCTCCTATACTTTTATGAGGTACATGAATGGTTTAAATTTCTTTAATTTAATTATGATATCTAAATATTAAAGAAAAATGAGGATTATAATAATAATAATATACACAACCTGAAATTGCCTGTAGATGGGCCACCAAGTATGTTCATAGTTATTTGTTAAGATTCAAGATATTTTATAAAATTGTGAACATGTCATTCTGGGCGAGGCACATTATATTCGCAACTGTTTGCAGATCATAATATTAGAACTCTGACAGTTAGACCTGCTACAACAATGGCAGATAGAAGTTCCAACTAAATGTCGAAGGGGTCAATTGAGTGTTTTATATGACCGTTTGCCCTGCTTCATTAACATAGCAATGGGAGAGAGAAGTTCAAAGTAAATGTTGAAGGGGTCAATTTTGCGTTTTATATACCACGGAACATCGAAGAACATTAGAGAAAACAAATTATCCAAATTTGATGTTCTTATAACTACCTGCAATCTAATTACCCAAGAGTATGTTTTGAGCTTTATGTTGTACCAGAGAAGAATAAGGATTCAAGGTTATTCAAGATCATAATTTAGGATTAAAGTAAAATCTTTTATTTTAAAATTAATAATTATTCTTTGAAATTGAATAATTCGTCTGAATAAATATGAATAAATAAAGAAGTGAATGTATTTAATATGTATAAATAGAGAAGTGAGTATATTTAATTGAAAATTCAAACTTAATGTTATTGTTAGACTACTATGTAATAATATTCTATATTTTGTAGATGATTATTGGAAAGAGAATCAATTTTATGAGTATGATTTCATTTTGTAGCGATTTTATATTAACAATATTTGTAAAAAAAATAATAAAATTTAAAGTAGTCCAAAAGAATTTTTCTGCAATAAAGTTAAACGAGTGAGGGAAAATAATAATAAAATTATATAATCATGAAATCTTATAACGAAACAATTAGTATTGATAAAATGTGAGACTAATTAATTAAATGTATTTAAAAAATTAACAAATTAAGAATTGTGTGAGAGTATTTTATGTAACATAAACTGAAGCAAGTGAGAGAACACTCATTCTTGGCAAAATTTTACATTTTTAAAGGTAAGTTTTGATAGATTTCACAATAAAATATACTTTCATAAATGAAATATATATCTTCTGAAATAATATTTACCTGCATCTGCGAATAACCTCGTGAAAAGCATACTTATTTCTACCCTTGAGGACATGGGTTGGAATTGAAAAAATGCTTACTTTCCCAATTTAGCAAAGGTAGACATTACGTTTATGCAAAAAAATAAGTTAGCTCCGCTGCAATGCTGTAAACATAACGCGATTTTTCACCTTGAACCTGTCATTTATCTAATTTTAGTCTGAATAAAGATTTTAATTTTTAAATATCCTAGTGAATATTAATGATTTGATAATAGATACATGTGCTCAATAATTTGGTTGAGTATTCATTCAAGTCAATCTGATTTGTAAAGTTGCGGAATTCTTATAGTTCTTTGCTATCGCCGTAATACAAGATTCGTCCCATCAGCTAGTAATTTAAAAATAAAAACAATCTTACAGATGCCGAAAAAGATGCGCATACGTGACTTTGAAGTCATACATCCCAATTTAAACTTTTCACCGTCATTTTAATGCACGTTTGATTTGAATTTTTCAAAATACTGGCAAATATTGACAGAAGATGGTTACGCGAACCTTTTAAGACCACTACACTAATCTTGCAATCTATAATAATAATTTTTGAAACTGCTTAGGTCAGTTTAAGGGGATTGGCTCAAATTAAGGGGATCTGTAGGGGCCGGGCTTCCATACCTACAGTGCCCCCTTTGATAGGGTATATAATTAGGCGCTGAAACATTATTAGGTCAGTCTTACAAGTACCGACAAACCAGCTGGTCGAAGTTAGACACGTTAGAATCTTTGTTCACTTTCATTACACATATACTGAACCAGTTGAAGATGTTTGCGCCATCAAGCAAATCTGTGCCGCTACCGAAAGGATTCGCCTCGTCATTGTTCAACCGAATACAGTCACAGAGCCCCGTAAATCATGCTTCGGACATTGAAAGTAAAACGAAACATCAACGTCTACATCAGAAACGGACAATAGGCAAGGAACTACCGACCAATTCCAGTAGCAGGAGCTACAAACTTTCGGCAGTTTTGCCCAAAGCAGAACAAAAGAGGAACCAGGTCAATCAAACGCAAGGTACATACGCAGTACCTAAGAAGAATTTTATTAACCTGTGACAAAACTTTACAAATGTATATACCAAATACACCGCGTGCAGTAGTACACCATCCGACCGCTAGGTGGCGAAGGCGCAGACGCGATCAGAAAGGTAGTCCTTAGGATTCATATAGGACCGCGAGAATCCGACTAGGCAGAGTTCGGGTAAACTAGTTCTGGTGGACCAACTCGCTCGATTTCCCATGTGAGATAGGTGGTTTTGCCTTCCTCACCCTTTTGTAAAAAGGCTTGGTGATTTCGCAATCCTTTACTGAGACTGCAAGGAGTTGACCTACAGTCTCCCCCCTGTGTGTAACCACACACACCCAAGCTGGCATCGGGAAGTCTACTTGAGACTACCGTACCGTACTGTACCCTAACTTGTCCGTAATACCGCCGCCTAAAGGCATTTTTGCTAACAACAGCCAGCCCGGGGTGTTTCCGGTCGCACACTTGTAAATAGACGCGTTATACGCATTTCATATTTAAATCGCTTTTAGCTTAACATAATTTCTAAGTTTCATTTACCCTCGAAAGTATTACTGTAAGGCTATTACGTAGCTAATTACGAGTTATTAAGTTTATTTGCTATGATTAATCATTAAGTTTATTCTCTACGATTCATATTAACCTTTAAAGGGCCGGGTTTTGAGGTTTCGAAACCTCCTTTGAAAGTGCCCAAATTCATGTCTTGTATCACCCATCAACTATGTACAATGTTCCTATCATGGACCGAGCCGATATATCGGCTCTCCGGCCCTGGAGGGTCATGAAAAATTTTTAGTTCGGTAAAATAGGAATAAAATCATATTCTCAGGTTTCGAGATGTGCTGCATCCAAATCTGGAGTCTGAACGGTCATAACTGCTCATAATCACGGTCATTCCAGGTCAAACAAGGTCACTTCAAGGTCAAATGCAGAAAGTATCATATATATTCGAACAAAAATTATATCTAAGAGTATCCCGAGGTACTACATCTGAAT